>PVKM010002823.1:0-61974 GCA_004027735.1 Carollia perspicillata
CAGATTAAACCCTGCTGTTTTCACAGCTGAGTGTTATCTGGGTTCCTTTCTGGCTCTGGTGTTGCAGGCTGGGGAGTCCAGCTTGGGGTTTAGACCCCACGCTTCCCAGGGGGAACCCCTGCCCCCTGACTTATCCCTGTGGAACTTCAGCTGCCTCCTGCGGGGTACAGCCAGCCCTGTCGTGCCTCCTCTGGACTCCCTACCAGTCTCATTCTGGTGAAGTGGTGTGTTCTGTCCTTGATTATGAGGCTTCTCTCCAGCTAGTATTCAGTTGGTTAATCAGTGTCTTTCTCCATAATTTAGCTGTAATTTCAGATTGGTCCTGGGAGGAGGTTAGTGCAGCTTCTACTTACTCCTCTGCCATTGCGGATCTCCCTTCTCAGAGTTTTGGAATTTTAACGCTTGCGTTTAGATCTTTGAATCATTTGTGGGTTTTTTAAAATATAGTATTATGTAGGAGTCCAAATTAATTTTTCACGTGATACACAATTTCCCCAACACCATTTGTTGAAAAGACTATTCTTTTTATCATTGAATTTTCTTGACATCTTTAAAATAACTTTATTGACTATAAATGTAGAGATTTATTGTGGAGTGTCTCAGTTCTCTTCCTTTGATCTATCTGTCTATCCATATGCCAGTACCGCTTACTGGCATTTTGAAGTCAAGAGATGTAAGTTCTCCAAATTCATTCTTTTTTTTTTATTATTTTAATTGTTTTTCAGTACAGTTTTCTGTCTTTTACTCCCATCCCAGACCACCCCCCAGTGCTCCCCACCTCCCTCCCCTTTCCACCCCCCTTAGTTTTTGTCCATGTGTCCTTTATACTTGTTCCTATAATCCCCTCCCTTTTTCCCTGAAATTCCCTCCCCAAATTCATTCTTTTTAAAGATTGTTTTATCTGTTCTGGATCCTTTTGAATTTTCATGTGAATTTGAATATCAGTTTTTTTCCTGCAAACAAAGCCAGCTGAGCCAGCTCTCTTTTAAAAAAAATTAATTTACTTTTTTATTGTATTTTTTCATTACTGTTTATCCCTCTTATACTCCCCACCCCTACTGCCAATCACCACACAGTTGCTCGATTTTTATTTCTGCTTGGGAATATTGTTAAATACCTCTCATTCATTCCATCCACTCTCCTTGTTCCTTTGTTTTCTATGACTGTGTTGTCAAATGGCTCATATAAGCTGTTGACAATTGTTCTGGAAGTTTTGCTGAAGGTACTTTTAAGATCTGAGTGCATTCAGGGCAGGACAGCTGGGCCCTCTGTGCCATGGGACTAATGTGATCTAGAGCCCTCCACTGTTGACATACACTGATTGTAGAAAAGTTAAAGTGTGAAAAGAATGTGTGTGTTAGAACTGGTAAAATATGATACCTGATTTCTTTTTTTCCATCCTTGCCCCAAAGTATACTTTTGTATACAGAGCAATGTGTGAGCTTTTAAAAAGTAAGTTGAACCATATCACTTGTTGTCTCAAGACCCCCTGATGACTAACCATGTCAATCATCATAAAATTCAAACACCTACCATCATGTTCAAGACTTTACAGGATGTGAGCCCTGGCTGGTGTAGCTTAGTGGATTGAGCGCGGGCCTGTGAACCAAAGAATCATGGTTCGATTCCCAGTCAGGGCACATGCCTGGGTGGCAGGCCAGTTCCCAGCAGGGGACGCACGAGAGGCAACCATACATTGATGTTTCTCTCCTTCTCTCCTTCCCTTCCCCTCTAAAGATAAATAAATTAAAAATCTTAAAAAAAAAGACTTTACAGGATGTGATTCACACACACACACACATCAGCCTCTTAGGTGGCGTCTCCTACAGCTAGCTCTCCGACTGCTCACTCTAGTTGTCCTGGCCTCCTTGCGACTCCTCAAACATGCCAGGCACATTCCTAGTTCAGGCCTTTTGCACTTGATGCTCCCTCTGCCTGGAATGTTCTTCCCAGATACCTACACAGCTTACTTTCTCACTTCATTTAGATCTCTGCTCAAATGTCACCTCTCAGGAAGGCCTCTCTCTTTGCACAACTGATTTAGTGGAGTCTCTCTTCCCAACCCTGTCTCCTTTCTCTCTTATTTTTCATTTTACCACCATTACCTTCCTCCTTACCTAGAGCATAGCCTCTGTGAGAGCAGGGAATTTGTCTGGTCATTACCCTGTGTTTAGAATGACCAGCATGTGCTCACTCAGTATTTGTTGAGTAAATGAATCCATGTATAAAGCACATAGAAACTGTTTACCCCTTGCAAATACTGAGAGAACCAAGCTTTGGAGTAGGCGCAGAAAATTCAAACATGTGAATAGGCCTAAGGCAGTAGGGAGCAGTGGGGGTTGTGGAAAAGTGTTGTTAGTTTTTTCCTAAAGCATATTTGTGGCTTACTCTGGCTGTGTGTGTATGTGTGTGTGTTGTGGGGAGGGATGGAGGGAACAGAAGCAGATTCTGGGAGAAGGTAAAATGAAATTGAATGACTAGCTTAGGAATGGTGGGGTTTCTAATGAGGGTGTTCGCATCTTAGAGTTGTGGTCTCCAAAGAGACCGTTCATCAGGTAGAGTTCAAGGCAATCCACCAGCCTATGAGAAGGCAATAATAGGACTTTTATTTATATTTATTTTTATGAAAGTAAAAAATTAAACTTTACTGGAATTTACCTTATGGACAACCGTGGCCTCCTCACTTTCTGCCTGTGTCTGACAGTCATGGTCATGGGCACCACACAAGGGCTCCTTAGGGAAGAATGGGAGTAAGGATTTCAGAGGTCCTCAGTGCCTTCCCTCGGGTATTCACTGTCAGAACATTGTGGTGTATTGCAGTTTGTATACTGGATGGTTGAGTAGATATTTGGATTATACTGTCTAGTTTAAACTGACATAACCCTCACAAGATGGACAAGTGTCTTCAAAATTGTCTGTGGAGAAACTGTAGATGAAAGGTAATACTAATCAAAAGAGGAATATCACCACAGCAAAACAGCAGAGTGCAGCACTTACACCAAGTAAGAGCAGTAACGATCACTTTAGATTTGTACTTTCACTTCCTTTGCTGTGATCACTAATCCTAAGTAGCAAAGAAATGTATTTTTACACCATTAAATTTGCTAACCTAAAAAGAAAGGGCCTTTCAAAGTGAGAGGCAACAAGCACTCATCTGAGATCAATAAGAATAGCTATTTGGGACACACTGATTCAGGCCAAATAGTGTTTGGGTTGGGAGACAAAAGCAATGAGTATTTATGAGCAAGGGAAGGAGAACAAGTCCATCAATAGAAGTAGGTCGCTTCTGTTGGTGCAGATAACATAACATGGTGATGCTAATTCAAAACAATATTTTAGAATTTTCAGTCTGGTGGTCACCAGTCCAGTAGTCATAATGACTGCTTTCTTGTTATCTTTGCAAACGGTTTTTTGGGGTACAGGGTTGCTTCAGTCCCGGTCCAAAGGTATTTTGCCTTATTTTCATCTTCCAAACGTTTGAGGCATAAGATGTGCAAAGCAGTTCCTCTGATGTGGCAACTCCAGCTCTATTAGAAAGAGGCTCTGTTTATTTTATTTTTTGACACATTTAAAATGTTTTACTCTTATTTATTGATTCTTTGGCAAATCCTTTTACAACTTCTATTTGTGTATTTTTCCTAATAAACTGGTATAGTTGTATATGCAGTTTGTAACTGATTATACATATGTTGCGGTTGTGTGCACATTTTAAGGTTTTACTGATGAGGTGGTATTGTTGGCCCCTGGGAGGGCTCAGCAAGCCTGGCTGAGCCAGACCCGAAAGCTTAGAATGAAGGGTGCTGATTATTCTGTTCCAGGGGAACAGAACCACGGAGTCACAGGGGAAAGGTTGGCCAGAATAATAATGTCAGGAGACATAATAAATGAATTCATGTCAGGAGAAGTAAGACCAGCTTCCCTTATTAGCAGCCTAGTCCTTTTTTCATAGATGTAAATGGATCTCCACATGTTTTAAGAAAGTCAACAACATATAAGACAAGGATCAAGATGAATAAATAGAGCAAGAAAATCCAGAAGAAACAGTTAACTTGGTAAAAACAGAAATTACATAATTTTAATTAATATCATCAGAAAGACTAGAGGAGATCTCGTACAGAATAAGAACCTAAAACTAGAATAGCCTGCTAAGAAAAGTGAGTAATGAGACAATAAACAATATAAGATGCATTTCAGATATAAGGAGGCAATCTAAGAAGTTGAATATACCTCTATTTAGTATTCCAAAAAGAAAAAAGAGAAATCTGAAAAGTATATTTATTTTTTTTCACTTTTTCTAATTGTTTGTATGAAGCAAATATAACATTGATGCCACAACTTGCTAAAAACAGTACAATTAGAGGCCTGACCTGTGTGGCTCAGTTGATTGCCACCCTGCAATCTGAGGGTTGCAGTGAAGGGTTACCCATTTGACTCCCAGTCAGGGCCCTTGCCTGGGTTTCGTCCAGTCCCTGGTTGGGGCGTGTGCGAGGGGCGGCCGATCACTGCTTCTCTCTCACATTGATGTTTCTCACCTTCTCTTCCTCCCTTCCTTTCCCTTCTGCAACAAACAAACAAACACACAAACACACACATAAATAAATAATTTTAAAAAATAAGGATGTAAATCACTTATGAATATTTATTTAAATGCTTTCTAGAAAAGAATCCAACACCACATTAATAAAATGACACACCATGACAAAGTGGGATTTATTTTAGGAAATCAAGGTTGGTTCAGTGTTTGAAAAGCCATGCTGTAATACACTGTATTAAAAATGTAGGTAAAAAATATCATGTGAGTGTCTCCATATGTGCTGAAAACCTATCTACAACATTCAACAACCTTTCCTGATAAACTCAAAAAAAGAAATTGATAACTATATATATAAATTATATATACAATTTTATACAATTATAATAAATATAAAACAAATTATATGTATTCACAAGTATATAAATTATATATAAATTACATGTTATATAACTTAGGAATGTTGTATACTTATATATATGTTTACATGTATTTGTATTTAAACATATTTCTACATATATCATATATAAATTATGTAATTGCAAAATGTATAATTATATAATATACAGTGGTACCTTGGTGCTCATCAGCTTCAGAACTCACGAAAACTGGTACTCATCCCATGTTGATAAGAAAATATGTTTCAGTGCCCGGCACTTGCTCACCACTCGTCACATACTTCTAGAATGTGTATGAATCACGATGCCACCCTGCAAGAAATAATGCTTCATCTCTCATCGCTTGCTTGCCACTCGTTGGAATGAATTGGCAATGAGTACCGAGGTACCACTGTGTTATATATACTAGGTATATTCCTAAATGAATTTATAAATCCAGTGTAACCCCAATAAAAATAGTTTTTTAATGGAACTAGACAGGTGAAAACTAAATCCCCGATTCATTGGAATCTATTTTTACATGTGGTGTGAAGTATGGACCTATTTTAACTTTTCCCAGTTGTCCTAGCATAATTTATTTAAAAAGTCCATTTTGCCCAACTGGTTTGAGATGTCACCTTTGTTATACACTGAAATTCCACAAGTACTTGCATCTATTTCTGGATGTTTTGTTCTAGCCACTGGCCCATTTTCTGTTCAGGTACCAGCACTACCCTATTTTATTTTAATTATTAAACTTTTGTAGTACATTTCAATAGGGATAGTTGCCTCTCTTAGTTTTTTATTTTGTAGTGGTTTCCTGGCTATTATTGAATGTTTGTTTTTTCATATGAAGTTTATTTTTTACTGATGTTTTTTTATAACCTAATATAGGATCGGTTCTTGTGAGTATTCCATGAGTACTCAAGAAGATGGGTTTTCTGTTACTAGGGGTAAAGTTTAATACATATTCATAAGGTCTATATATTTTTTTTATTATGGTGGTAATTTATTTTCCATTCTTACTTATTTTGTCTGCTTATTTAATGCCATTGAGCAGGCGAGACTTATCCAAGGGATACTTCAGTCCTGATGACTTTGGGGTTTCAACTTTTGTCCCATCAGTGAGAGATTTTCATTGGTTCATGCTGTGCTTTGTAGAACTTCACCTGGAAATACCGTTTATGCCTGCCTTGCAGTTCTCTGTAGATTAACAGTATGACGCTTGGCTTCTCTTTCCTTCCACACTCCCATCAATCACTTGTAAGCTTATTTTTCTGGCAAAAAAATTTATGGTGATCCTGAGTAATGGTTTAATATCATTTTGCCCATTTCCCGGTGTGTACCTAAATCTATGAAAGAATATTTTGGGATATGGTACTGAGGCACTGTCTGGGACAGAGGTGAGCTAAGGATTCTGAATATGGATGTAGGAAGAAAGTTGGGGAGTTTCTCAGAGGCTTTGGGTCTTTCGTACCCTGGAAATGTTGGACAAATTCTAGAGGAGCTTGACAGAAGAGAAATTAACTTTATGCCGGCCTCTTTCTGTTTCTCCAGGTTTGCCTTCAGCACATCTGACTCCCAGGGAAACCTCTAGAAGGCATGCTTGGAAGGGAGTAAGGTCCAGCATGGCAATTTGAGTGGATTTTCATTCCCCCGAGACCCCCTAGGAGGTCTCCATTCAGCAGTCAGCAGAGACTGGCAACTGGCGGTAAAGAAAACAGACTTTCCTTAACGTCCCAGAAGACCAAAGGGCTGGGGGCACTGGCTCTCCTCCTCATTCTGTTACCCCTTTAGAACCCATTTTCTTCTCCAAGGTGTCTTCTGTACACTTTTTACCTGAATTGCCATAGTGGGGTGGCTTTGGGTGACTGGCCTTACCCCCTCTTTCCTATGGCCTCAAAGCTATGGGGCCAGCCCCTGCACACTCTGTGTGTGCATGTGTGTGTGCGTGTATGTGTGTGTGTGAAGGAGAGGGAGCCACAAAGGGGAGTGCTGAGAGCTGTTCTGGAAGGAAGCAGGGAATTCATTTTCAGGCAGAGGCAAAGTAATCTGAATTTCCAAGTGATAACCTATATTATAAAAGAAATTATGCTGCCAACCTTGAAATGGGGAACCCAGATGACATTCATTTTTACAAAGCCTGTGTTTCAATCCATTTAATGTACTCATTGGAGTTAGTTTTGTAAGTTCCATAATCCATCAGCCAGCTGGCCTTGTAGAATGATATTTCATCATGAAAATAGTCACCAGGGAGGGGCAAGAAGAATCAGAGACACTTGAGATTTACGACACACCAATCACAGATAGTAACAGGTTTCTGTCGGAATCTTAATCTGTATGTTTAGGAGTCTCAGTCTGAGCCTCAGCTGTCGCCAGCCATGGAGTTCACCCCATGTGGGGTCTACCCACTCAGGAAATGGACACCCTACCGGAGAGTCATGACATAGCAGAAAAACAGGCCATTTGTTTCTCTTTCCTCCTCCCCCTCTTTATCCCCTCTATGGGTGACTGGATTTGTTTCTAGACTCTTGGAAATAGGAGTAGTTATAAAATATTTGTTTTTGTGACATTCTTTGTGAGCCATTAATAAACCTAGGCATTTCCACCTTGACTGACAGCCGAGGTGAAGCACTAGCGTACACAGCACATCCCCAGCCCTGGCCACAAGCCCTCAGAGCTCTTCACAGCAAACAGGGGATAAGATGATGCGTGTGGACCAACGAGGCCGTGGGATTCGTGTCCAGGTGCTGCTGAGAAAAGCACGACAGTTTCATTTAACAGACTGGGAAACAGACTCAGAGAAGGATTCTGGTACTGGGTTAATTGGTTTTCAAGAAAAGTCATAATAGAAATACAATTTGGGAAGTTAGGGATAAGAAGAATGCATGAAAAGGAACTTGGCAAATTGGAGAAAACAGAAACTCAAGATGGCAGAGGGGAAGGCTAAATGCAACACAGAGTTGCATGTCTGAACTTCGGAAGGCTACAGGCCTCTTTGAATGTGGGGATGCAGCTTGGGTTCAGATAGAGGATTGATGGAAAGTCTATACCAGGAAATTGGATCCCCATGACCCCTCCCCAACCCTACAACTTTGGTGACTCTGGCCACCTTAACAGAACATTGCAGTATTCCTCTTACGGGAGCTTGATCGAAATGGAATCTGGACTCAGGGACACAGGGCCAGGCACCACAATGACAATGGGGATTAAGTACGAAGGAACACATCGAAGGGCGCCGGCACCCCAGGTCTTGCCCCTCATTTGCCATCTAGAATAACTCATAGCTAGGATCACACAGTTGTACACAACTACTGATAAGGGTAGAAAACAAGCAAATGAAAATATGAGACAATCAGTCCTGGCTGGGTAGCTCAGTTGGTTAGTGTTGACCCGATATGCCAAGATCGTGGGTTCAGTCCCCAGTCAGGGCACATACAAGAATCAACCAATGAATGCGTAAGTAAGTGGAACAACAAATCATTATTTCTCTCTTTCTCTCTGCCCCCTTTCTGTCTCTCTCTCAAATCAATAAATTAAAAAAATGAAACAGTCATTATTAACCTAAAGTAAATGATTATAAGAAGTTGTTTTTACAATAAAACCCTCAGTTGTGAATAATATTTATGTAAGCGCTATATGATACTTTAACCAACAATCACACTGGAGCAACATTGGAAGAATAAGAAAAGATTTATGAGAAATTTAAATCTTTGTCTAACATATTAGGAAGTCAGTAGTTAATACTTAAAACTGAGAAATCAAGAAATAGGCTAAATATACAATTCTATAATGTAAAGATAAGCACATATACACACATTGCTACAAAATTATGGATGTATTTACTCTGTGGCAGGAATGAGGGATGATGGAGTTTATTTTAAAGTTTTGAATATGTATAATAGTAAACAGAGACATAAGGTGTTTTAATTATAATTATATATAATATGTATTATATGCAATACATGCGTATATACACACATAATATGGAGTAGGTAGAGAGGATGTCACAGTTTGAAAGATAGGTCAAAGTGCTCAGATGTTTATGGATTGACACCTCCTAATTTCAGACTTCAATCATAACATGTTCTGAAGACTCTGAAGTCAAACATTTACCATCACTGCATTTAAATGAAATAATTCCCCTTAAGCAATTAGACAATGAAAATGTAGTATTTAGACCTCCCATCCTGCCCAAGGTCATAAGGTTTCTTCCAATAATAAGTACAGCAGGAAAATAAATATCAATAATTTATGAACATGTCACTAGCAGGTGTCAAACTCATTTTCACCAGGGGCCACATCAGCCTTGCAGTTGCCTTCAAAGGGACGAATGTAATTTTAGGACTGTATAAATGTAAGTACTCTTTAACAGTTAGGCAGGAGCTCGGCGCTGCCGCCAGGTAGAAGCAACATGCTGGGCCGGATAAAATGAGGTGGAGGGCTGGATTTGGTCCAGGCCCTGTGTTTGCTGGCTGTGATGTAACTCGAATAAATCTTGAGGCTTTAAGTAGCAACAAAGAAATGATACTAATTGCAAAAGTAATTCCAATGTTTACTTTCATCACTTAAAAAGTGTTATAATGGACCCATTCATAGCCCAGAGTCACAGTTCTTAGAATGTCCTTTCCTCTCCCACGCAGTTCCCCTTACCTCTAGCTCCTCCCCAGTCGCCCAGTCTTGAACTCTTTGATTATTCTCTCTTTCTCCCAACTTATCTCTAAGCCATTTACCTCTCCAGTTCTGGTGTCTTTCTATCCATGCTCCTGATTAGGTGTGGGCGGAGAGGAAAGACAAACTGCCTTCAGCAGATTTAAAGAAAGGAGAGGTCCTGCTAATATTTATTTTTTATTGAATGTACTGAATTCACTGGGGCGACATTGGTTAATAAAAGTATAGGCGTCAGGTGTACAATTCTACCATATATAATCTGTGTATTCTGTTGTGTGTTCACCACCCACAGTCAAATCTCTTCCCATCACCTTTTATCCCTCCTTTATCCTCTTCTACCACCTGTCCCCCACCCCTGCCGCTCCCTCTGGCAATCACCATAGTGTTGGCTGGGTCCTTGAGTCTTTCCTTTTATTTCTTTGCTTAATCCCTTCACTTTTTTACCTAGCCCTCCATTCCCCCTCCTCTCTCACAACTGTCAATCTGTTCTCTATGAGTCTATTTCTATTTTATTTCTTAGTTTATTTTGTTCATTAAATTCCACATATGTGTGAAATTGTATGGTATGTGTCTTTCTCGACTGGCTTATTTCACTCAGCACGATAATCTCCAGGTCATCCACGCTGTCATAAAACATAAGATTTTATTCTTTTTTTTTTTTACAGCTGAGTAATATTCCATTGTGTAAATATAACACAGCTTTTTTATCCACTTACCTACAATGGACACTTGGACTGCTTCTAAATCTTGGCTATTTTACATAATCCTGCAATGAACATAGGGGTGAATATATTCTTTTGAATTAGTGTTTCAGGTTTATTTTGATATATTCCCGAAAGTGGAATTGTTTGGTCATAAGGCAGTTCCGCTTTTAAATTGTTGAGGTAACTCTGTACTGCTTTCCACAGTGGCTGCATCAGTCTGCATTCCCACCAACAGTGCACAAGTGTTCCCCTTTCTCTACATCTTTGCCAATACTTGTTTGTTGATTTATTGATCATTGCCGCGTTGAGAGGTGTGAGGTGAAATCTTATTGTGCTTTTAATTTGCATTTCCCTGATGCGATGTTGAAAATTAGTGATAATGGCCATCTGTATGTCTTTTTTGGAGAAATGTCTATTTAGGGCATCTGTCCTTTTTTTTATTCAGATTTTTTTTGGTGTTAAGTTGAATGAATTCCATATAAATTTTGGCTATTGACCACTTACAGATGTATCAGTGGTGAATATCTTCTCCCTTTCAAAAGATTGTCTTTTCATTTGTTTATGATTTTCTTCTCATTGCAAAAGTCTTTAGTTTGATATAGCCCCACTGGTTTATTTTTTATGTTTCCTTTGCCCAAGGAGACATATAAAAAAACAATACTAAGAACAATGTCAAAGAGTTTACTGCCTATGTTTTCTTCTAGGTTTATTGTTTCAGGTCTTAAGTTTAAGCCTTTAGTCTATTTCGAGGTTATTCTTGTAGATAGTATTAAAAAAGAGGTCCAGTTTCCTTCTTTTGCAGGTGTCCAACTAGTTTTTCCAAATCTATTTATTGAAGACACTGTCTTTACCCCATTGTATGTTCTTGCTTCCTTTGTCATAGATTAATTGACCATGTAGATTTGGGGGTCTCCATTCTGTTTCATTGATTTATGTAGCATATTTTGCCATGTATAATGCACACATTTTGCCCAAATTTTTGAGGGAAAAATAAGGATGCACATTATACATGGGTATAATGGTTACATACCATGAGTATAATAATGGGCATAACAATCCCATGTAAAATGCACACAAAACATTGATGTGCATTATACATGGCAAAATACAATATCTGTCCTTATGTCAGTACCTGCTGTTTTGAAACTATAGCCTTATGATATAATTTGATATTATGAGGTAGAAAAATACCTCAAACTCTGTTTTTTCTCAAGATTATTTTGGCTATTCCAAGTTTTTTGTGGTTCCATAAAAATTTTAGGATTATATGTCCTAGTTCTGTGAAAAATGCCATTGGTATGTTGATAGGGATTGAAATGAATCTGTAGATTGCTTTGTGTAGTATGGACATTTTAACTATGTTAATTCTTCCTATCTATGTGTAGAGTATATCCTTCCATTTATTTGTAACTTTCTCAGTTTCTTTCTTCAATGTCTTATAGTTTTCCAAGTATAGGTCTTTTACCTCCTGGATTAAATTTATCCCTAATTATTTTATTCTTCTTGATGTAATTATAGATAATGTGTTTTTCATATTTTCTCTTTCTGATAGTTTGTTTTTGGTGTATAAAAATGCAATTGAGGACTTCTGGCCAAGATGGTGAAGTAGGTAGATATACTTTGCTTCTTTGCATAACCAAAAGGAGGACAACAACAAATTTAAAAACAAAAAACAACCAGAACTGCCAGAAAATCAAACTGTATGGAAGTCTGATAACCAAGGAGTTAAAGAAGAAACATTTGACTGGTCAGAGAGGTGGAGAGGGGCAGCTGTGCAGAGAGGATGAGCAGCAAAGTGGTGGGTCAGGTGGGTGAGGTGCTGTCTGGTTGACCAGGCAGTCTCACATTCGCATGCAGATAAACCTGGAGAAACAACGGGGGGGGGGGGGGGGGGGGGGGGTGAGGCACACTATGCAACCCAGGGTTCCAGTGCCAAGAATTTAAGTCCTCAAAATCTCTGGCTATAAAAACCTGTGGGGGTTGTGGTAGCAAGAGAAACTCCTAGCTTCACAGGAAATTTTGTTGGAGAGACCCACTGGGTCCTGGAATGTATACAAATACACTCATCTAGGAATCAGCACCAGAAAGGCCCAGTTTTCTTGTGTGTAGTGGGGAAAGTGACTAAAAACTGGCTGAGAGCCGAGCAAGCAGCTTTGTTCCTCTCTGACCCTCCCCTACATACAGCACCACAATGCAGTGAAGTGGGTTGCTCCACCCTGGTGAATACCTAAGGCTCTGCCCCTTACAACATAACAGGTGTGCTGAGACTAAGAAATATGTCCCAAATGAAAGAACAGACCAAAACTCCAGAAAAAGAACTAAGTGATGAAGAGATAGACAACTTATCAGATGCAGAGTTTAAACCACTGGTAATTAGGATGCTCACAGAAATGATTGAGCATGGATGTGAAATAGAGGAAGAAGTGAAGGCTATGAAAAGTGAAATAAAGAAAAATATACAGGGAACCAATGGTGATGGGAAGGAAACTGGGACTCAAACCAATGATTTGGAGCAGAAGGAAGAAATAAACCTCCAATAGGAACAGAATGAAGAAACAAGAATTCCAAAAACTGAGGGGAGGCTTAGGAACCTCTGGGACAACTTTAAACATCCCAACATCTGAATTATAGGGGTGTCAGAAAAAAAAGAGGAAGAGCAAGAAATTGAAAACTTATTTAAACCAATAATGAAGGAGAACTTCCCTAATCTGGTGAAGGAAATAGACTTCCAGGAAGTCTAGGAAGCTCAGAGTCCCAAAGAAATTGGACCGAAGGAGGAACACACCAAGACACATAATAATTACATTACCCAAGATTAAAGAAAAGGAGAGAATCTTAAAAGCAGCAAGAGAAAAGGAGACAATTAATTACAAAGGAATTCCCATAAGACTATCAGCTGATTTCTCAAAAGAAACCTTGCAGGCAAGAAGGGGCTGGAAAGAAGTACTCAAAGTCATGAAAGGCAAGGACCTACATCCAAGATGACTTTAACCAGCAAAGCTATCATTTAGAATGGAAGGGCAGATAAAGTGCTTCCCAGATAAGGTCAAGTTAAAGGAGTTCATCATCACCAAGCCCTTATTATATGAAATGTTAAAGAGACTTATCTAAGATGAAGAAGATAAAAAATATGAAGAGGAAAATGACAACTAACAACAATTGAGCCTTAAAAACAAAAACAAACTAAACAAACAACTACAACAGCAACAGAATCACAGAAATGGAGATCACATAGAGGGTTATCAGTGGGGAAGAAGAGGGAAAAATTAGGGGAAAAGGTGCAAGGAATAAGAAGCATAATTGGTAGGCATAAAATAGGAGGAGGTTAAGAATAGTATAAGAAAGGGAGAAGCCAAAGAACTTATATGTACAACCCACGGACATGAACTAAGGGGTTGGGGAATGCTGGAGGGTGAAGGGATGCAGAGCAGAGCGGGGTAAAGGGGAGAAAATATGGGACAACTGTAATAGCATAATCAAAACATTCACTTAAAATGCAACTGAATTCTAAATATAAATTTTGTGTCCTGCTACTTTACTGAATTCATTTTATTAGTTCTAATAGTTTTTTGGTGGTGTCCTTAGGACTCTGTACATGCAGTGCCATGTCACCTGCAAGTAAATGACACTTTTACTTCTTTCTTTCCAATTTGGGTACATTTTATTTCTTCTTTTTGTCTGGTTCCTGTGACTAGGACTTCCAGTAGTAGGTTGAATAAAAGTGGTGAAAATGGTCATCCTCACCTTTTTTTCTGATTGTTAGAAAAAAGCTTTTAGCTTTTCAGTATGGAGTATGAGGTTGGCTGTGGGTTTGTCATATATGGCCTTCATCATGTGGAGGTATGTCTTTTCTATTCCCCACTTTGCTGGGAGATTTTATAAAAAACGGATGTTGGACTTTTGTCAAATGCTTTTCTGCATCTATTGATATACTCATATGATTCTTATCCTTTATTTTGTTCATGTGGTATATCACGTTAATTAATTTGTGTATACCCTTGTGTTGAACCAGCCTTGAGTGTCAGGAATAAATTCCATGTGATTGTGGTGTGTGATATTTTTAATGTTTTGCTGAATTTGATTTGCTAATAATTTGTAATGTGCTGTTCATATTGTTGAGAATAGTTGCATCTATGTTCATCAGGGATATTGGCCTATATTTTTTATTTTTTGGTAGTGTATTTGCCTGGTTTGAGATCAGGGTAATGCTGGCCTTCTAAAATGAGTTTGGGAGAGTTCCCTTGTCTTCAGTTTTTGGAACAGTTTGAGAAGAATAGGTATTAATTCTTTAAATGGTAACATTCACTCATGAAGCCATCTGGTCCAGGGCTTTTGTTTCTTGGGGAGTTTTTTTGAATAGTAATTTGATTTCATTGGCAGTTATATGTCTATTCCAATTTTCTTTCTCTTCTTGATTCAGCCTTGAAAGTTTGTTTGTTTCTAGGAATATATTAATTTCTTCCAGATTGCCCAGTTTGTTGGCATATAATTGTTCATAGTATTTTCTTATATCTTTGTATATCTGGGGTATTGGTTGTCATTTCTCTTTCATTTCTGATTTCTTGATGTAGTATATTTTTTTTTCTTGATGACTCTGTCTAAAGATTTATCAATTTTGTTTATCTTTTTAAAGAATCAGCTCTTTTGAAATTGATCTTTTGCATTGACTTTTAGACTCTTTTATATATTTTCACTTTGATCTTAATTACTTCCTTTTACTCACTTTGGTCTTTGTTTGTTCTTCTATTGCTAGTTCATTTATGGTTAAAATTAGATTGCGTATTTGAGATTTTTCTTCTTTCTTGAGGTAGGCCTGTACTGCTGTAAATTTCCTTCTGAGAACTGCTTGGGTGATGTCCCCAGATTTGGGGTCATTGTGGTCTTATATTCACTTGTCTCAAAGTATCTCTAGACTTTTTCCTTGATATCCTTGCTAACCCATTTATTGTTTAGCAGCATGTCACTTAGCCTCAATGTGTTTGTATGTTTTTCAGTTTTCTCCTTTAATTGATTTCTAGTTTCATACCATTGTGGTCAGAGGAGATGCTTGATATGATTTAAATGTTTTAAAATTTGTTGAGACTTGTTTTGTGTCCTAACAGGTAGTCTATCCTGGAAGCTGTTCAATGTGCTCCTGAAAAGAATGCATATTCTGCTGCTTTGTGATGAAATGTCCTAAAAATATTAATTAAGCCTATCTGGTCTAATGTGTCATTTAAGGCCATTGTTTCCCTGTTTATTTTCTATCAGATGATTTGTCTATTGGTGACAAAGGAGCATTAAAGTCCCCTACTATGATTATATTTCTGTCAGTATCTCCTTTTATGTCCAACAATATTCACTTTATATATTTTGGTGGTCCTATATTGGGTACATAGATGATATGAGAGAACATTCTTTTGTTGGATTTATTCCTTTATTGTTATGAAATGTCCTTTGAGAGACTTTAGGAAATTCCGCAACCTGAGCTGAGACAGGCCATTTGTGTAGAACAGCTGCTGGAGGAGGTTTGGACCTGGATTGGGGGTATAAGTTGGGTGGGGCAGGGCCTCAAGGAATCATTTGGGTGGGGTGAATGATGTTAGCCAAATTATGGGGAGCTCAGATAAGGTGCCCACCTGTACCTGTCAGCTGTGTGGGTAGAGGGCTCAAAAAAGGAAAAATGGCACTTGCTCACCCTTCCATTCCTGGAGAGAACTTCCCTGACCCTTACCCTTCATACCTTGCCCTGAAGCTAGTCAATTCATTTCCTCTCCAAAGTCCCTGGTACTTTTCAAGTTTTTGCCGCACTGAAGCTCAGAGCTAGGGAGCTTGTGAGTGAGTCTGTGCACAGGTCCTTTAAGAGGAACGCTCGGGATTCCAGAAACCTTTTGTTTCACTCAGTCACAGCCCCTGCTGGTTTTCACAGCCAGAAGTTATGGGGACTTCTTTTCCTGGCACTGGAGCCCTGGGCTGGGGAGTCCAGTGTGGGGCTGGTACCCTTTACTTCCCAGGGGAGACTCCCAAATCCAAGTTATAGCACTCACTTCTTAACAGCCACGCGTGGGTGTGGGACCAGCCCATTCTGTGTCTGTGCCCATCCTACCATTCTCAAAGTGGTTTCTCCTTTAACTAAAGGTGCATACCTTTAGTTATAGAACTTCTGTTCAGCTAGTCTTCAGGTGGTTCTCAGGGGTGGTTTTTCTGTAATTTTCTTGTAATTTTGATATGGTCATGGGAGGAGGTAGGCACAGTGTTTGCCTACTCCACCAGCTTGACTGGAAATCTTCTTCTAATCTTTTTTAAATTCCCTCTTTGTTCCCCTTTTTCTGAGACTCCAATTGCACATGTACTAGGATGTTTGATATTATGGCTTTATCTGGCATTATTTTATGTTGCAATTCTCTTCATATCTTTTTTAAACACAGACTCTGATTAATTTTGAACAATTTTATTATTTGTCTTTAAATCAATAATCTTTCTTTTTCCCATCATATCTTCTGTTAATGGAAGCTTACTTCCGCTCTTCCAAGGCTTATATACCCCTAGTTTTTCACTGCTTTTGGTTCTAGGGTTTCTCCTTGGTACTTTTTAGTTTCCATATATTTTTTGAGATTCTCTATCTCTTCATTCACTATATCCATTTTTCCTGTAAAATCCTTTAACATATTTATTACTTATTTTAAAGTCCCTTCCTTCTAAATTTTAAAGATTTTATTTTTATTTATCTTTAGAGGGGAAGGGAAGGAGAGAGGGAGAGAAATATCAATGTATGTTTGCCTCTTGTGCATCCCCTGCTGGGAACTGGCCTGCATCTGAGGCATGTGCCCTGACTGGGAATCGAACCTCGATCCTTTGGTTCACAGGCCTGCACTCAATCCACTGAGCTACACCAGCCAGGGCCTTTCCTTCTAAATTTTAAAAGTGGATCTTCTTTATTGACTGTTTTTTTAAATCTTGACTTGCCATCACATTTTTTTTTTTTTTACTTTTCCACATATATTGAGGTTTTTCTATTGTATAGTAACACATTGAAGAGAATCTGAATGCTGTTATCTTTCTCTTAAGAATGTTAAGTTTTGCCCTGGCTGGTGTGGGTCAGTGGATTGAGCACCAGCCTGCAAACCAAAGGGTTGCCAGTTTGATTCCCAGTCAGGGCACATGCCTGGGTTGCCGGCCAGGTCCCCAAGTAAGGGACACGTAAGAGGCAACCACATATTGATGTTTCTCTCCCTCTCTTCCATCTCTCCCCTCTGTCTAAAAATAAATAAATAAATTTTTAAAAATGTTGAGTTTTGTTTTAGCTATTTAGCAGAAATACAACTGGGTTTTGCTAGGCTTGGCTTTAGTCTTGTTAGGGTGAGTCAGTTTTAATTTTGTCCTTAGTCCTGGGATGCACTTCCTAATGCTAGGACATGGATATTTTAGAGTTTTGTTGAAAAGCCTGATGTGTTGCCAAAACTCTCCTAAATTGGGGAGACTTGAACTCTGAAATCTGTCTATCTACTGAAATTTCTGTTCAGCATTTTCTACCTTCCAGCTGTTCTTTTCCTCCGGGCTCACTGGAGTCTTTCCCTGCGCATGTGCATTTTCAAAGTCAGAAAGTTCTGGAGGAGGTGTTTACATATGAATATCATGACCCCCTTATTTTTCATATTTTCCCAACTTCTCAATTGCAAACTTCGCTGGTAGCCCTAAACTCTCATCTCTGGCTCTTCAGGCTAATAAGACTACAGCTTTTTGTTTGAACGTTGGTGCCCATTCTCCAGGCAAATTGGGAAGTACCTTTAAAGAAAAGCTTGTTAAATGTGGATCTCACCGAGTTTACTTATGTCTTTCCAAGACTTATGTAACTCTAATTTCTTATTGCTTTTGGTTACTCCCTAAGGACTTGTGAAGTTGTTTTAATATTTTATCTATAATTTATAATTGTCATCAGTAGGTAGGTTTTGTCTGGTACAAGCCACCCTGCCATTACTAGAGATAGAAGAAAAAAAGAATTAAGAAATAAAAAAGAATTGAGAAATAAAGTATTCTACTACCATTACTTCTATTCAACATTATACTGGTGGTCTTAACAAGTGCAATAGAATAAGAAAAAAAGAAAATGTATATAAGTTGGAAAGAAAGAAACAGAACTTGAATTATTTGCATATGAAATGAAAACTCAAACTAATCTATAAAAAACTTTAATTATAAAAAAAGTTAAGGAAGGAAGCTAGATATTGGAGCAATATTTAAAAATCTGTTGCTTTCTATACATCAGATTCAAGTTCCCTAGATTATATTTTAAGAACAATAAATATTTGTTCAGATTCAGGGCAACCTTATCATCCCAATTCTCATTCATATTTATCTGGTTTCTTGAGGCAAGTTGACTTTTGTTTTCTGTTATTTGCTACCAGAAGAGCTTTGGCTAAAAGAAAAGCAATTTCTCTGAGGTCAGGTATGGAGAAGGTGGATAAGGGGTCCCTTGCTCAGGTGGTGTGGCATGGGCCTGCTGGGATGGAGTGAGGAGGCTAAACCAAAATGAGCCTTTGAAGGCAAACACTGTATCTTGTTCTCACTGTATCTCCAGCAGCTAGCACACTGGGCTTGGTGCTGAGCCTGTCTCAATCAATGTTTATTTGAGAAACATGGTTGCTATTTTTAAGTATTTAAAGGTCTCACAAGGAGGAGGAACTGACTCAACCTACAAAGGAGCTCTAAAAGGGTCAGTGCTGTCTGAGGACAGTGGTCAGAGTTGGAGGACCTTGAACCCCTGGTTCAAGCAGAGGTTGAAGGATTACCTGGCAGAGCTTTAAAGAGGGGATTCAAACAACACCTAAGAGTTTGGACTTTGACTTTCAGAGTAACAAATGGAAGAAAAACTGAATAGTAGTGTGGTAGCCACACTCCAAGAGGGCCCTTAATGATTTTTGCCTCCTGGTAGTCATGTCCTTGTATAGGCTCCTTCTGAATTGGATTGGGGCTGGCTGTGTGGCCAAGAGAGTATGGTAGATGTCATGGTAGGTGATGGCCAAGGCCAGGTCATAAAAGCCATTGCAACTTGCAGCTGGATTCCAACAGTCCTGTGGGAGGCCCATGTGGAGAGGGACAATTTTGTCAGCATCAACTTACTAACTACGTAAGTGGGGCATTTGGGAAGCAGATTACCCAGCCCCAGTTAAGCTTTCAGATGATTCCAGCCCCAGCTGACATCTGACTACAACTTTACAAGAGACCCTGAGCCAGAACCATCCCATTGAGCCACTCCTGGATTCCTGACCTGTGGAAACTATGAGAGATGATAAATTACTATTATTGTTTTAAGTTACTTGGCTTTAGGGTGATTTGTTAGCCCTAACCTTTGAGTTTTGGTACTGTGGAATCTCATTCCAATTCTCGTTAGCTCTGACAGTCTATGCTGTTTTTACATTTTATCACCTCCCTTTAGGTTGCCTTTGACACAGGCGAGTGTTCTGGGAAGTGTCCGGTTTCAGCAAATTCCTGAGGTTAGGGAGGTTGCGTTAAGCAGGAGTCCCAGCAGGTGACTGAAAGAACTCCTCCGATCAAGGAGTTCCTGGAGGACAAGAATCACCCTCAATATCTGTATTACCACCAGCACAGTGCCTGACACGGTGTAGGTGCCCTTTAAATGTTCTTTGAATAGTGAACAAATAAAGGTGAGTTTGTCAGAAACTAGTCTTCTGGCGTCTCTTCATAGTCTTCTGATTTTCAGTTTTCCTGGCCGACTACACAGCAGAGGGCAGTGTAGTGCATGCTGAGATGCATGAAAATTCATCTGTTGAAATAGGTATTTTCCCATTTCATGGTTCTGTTATTTGGGGGACAATTTCTTTTTGCAATAAACCTTAGATTTATATATGACTAGAATGCTATACCCTTGGAATACAGCTGAACATTCCTGAAGCCAAGGTGTCCAGTGACTGTTGATATAGATATATGGAGTGACTATGGATAAACAAACTTATTTAACCCATCTTGGTAATAATACCAAGATGGGTTAATATGTTAGCTCGCTAAAAGCTTCAATAAGCAGAACTTCCTTTCATTCTGACTTACAATAGCAACGTAAATGTTTGCGGATGGCCCAGAATGCACTGTAGAATCTAGAAAAGAGGCTGTAAGAACTATGAAAATAAGAATTAATCCACAGCAGAGACTTTCAGCCAGCATGCTGTGGCACACTGGTATGGTGCAAGAATTTTTAAAACACGCAATCCCTATTTAGTCAGGGGCACTGACCTCTTTTCCCTGAGAATGTCAAATAAAAAACAATGACAACAGCCAACAGAACGATAGCCATCTGGTGTGAATGAATCAAAATCATACCTATTTCTTGTTAGATTGACAAAAAGTATATTTTTTGGTGTGCTGCAGAGTTTTAATGATTAGTTTATGTGTGCCATGAGATGGAAAAGGTTGAAAGTTGCTGACCTACAGCATGGATGAACCTTGAAAACATTATGTTAACTGAAAGAGGCCAATCACAAAGGACACGTATCATGTGATTCCATTTCTATGAAATGGGCAAAATAGGAAAATCTATAGATACAGAAAGTAAATTAGTGACCTAGGACTTGGGGGAGAGGGGATGACAATTAAAGCGGTGAGGAGTTTCTTTTGGGGGCTGATTTAAAATGCTCTAAAATTGAGATGATTGTTGTAAAGTTTTGTGAATATATTAAACATTTGAATTGTATACTTTAAAGGGTGTATTGTGTAGTGTGTGCATTATCTCTCAAAGCTCTAAAAAAAGAATTTCTGAAGTTCAGCCAAATATTTACATTTATCTTATTATCCCCCTGGTTTAGTTCTAAAAATGGGTTAGTCATCTGTGATGGAGATGATGACTCTCCAAGGACTGAACATATCACTGCCCATACATCCAGGTTCACACAGGCCAGCAGAGGTCCATGTAGATACATGGCTCTTTTGATGCTGGGCAGCCAGACTACATTCTGGTCATTGATGTTGTGAGGGTCTCATCTGTTGTGTCCATTCACAGATATAATGCCCAGGCCAGGACGAGAGTCAGTGTTCTCATTCCACTCACCAGCCCCACTACTGGAGCCATGGGGGCTGACCTGGAGGTTGGCACGTGCCCTCCAGCCCTGCTGGCATTAACTAGGAGCCTGAAAGAGCCTGTAGCTGTGAGGAACAGCAGCTCCAGGATACATACGTAGGTGGCAAGGCTTTGCTTCCAGTTCTCACTCAGCTTGCATCTGAGATCTGCCTTCTCCAATTTGCAGGGCAGCTCCTGTAGTGAGCACTTTCAAGAAGGTGGCACTCTCTGGATCACTAATCTCAGCAATTTTGGCCAAAGTGAAATCCATCTTTAGAGGAAGCATTCCTGGCTGGGAATTAGGAGGCTTGGCTTCTGGTCCTGGCTGTGATAGCTGAATTGACCAAGATCACTCCCTGAGTTCTCTCTGACCTTGAGTATGTCAGTAAATCAAACTTCCTCTGGGGAATCAAGGCTGAGCACTGTACAGTCACTCCCAGTTCTAAATTTCATGAGTTAGTACTGATTCACACACCTGAGGACAAACATAACTCAAGTGTCGAAAGCCAACAAAAAAGGTGGCAAAACTCTAAACTTCTCTTTCTTGTCTGCTCTCTCTGTTGCTTGCAATAGTCATAGTTTGAGGGGCTGTGGTTACTATGTCTACTGCCCATCTTAGGTGACTGACCCTTTCTTTGTGCCTGGCTGGAGGGCTGAGACTGGGAGCCTGGCAGGGCACTGGAGAAGCTGCCTTTGACAGCTTGAGTCTCTTGTTTGGCCTCCATGGTTTGACCCATATCTGAGTTAAAGGGAAATTCTTCCCATTATGTGACATTTGCAGGAGGGGAATGTAACCAATAGTACCTTCAATGTTATACAGCCTGAAACAGCATCTCAGCATTTTCTACTTGCACAAAATATGATCCTTGATGTACTTTGGGTCTTTGGTCACTTAGCGAGAGGAAAACAAGGCAAATGTGTGTGGTGGCCTTCCTTGCTACTCCTGTGGTTACCATTACCTGCCCCCGCCCCCACCCCCGCCCCCACGGCAAGGAGCAGAGGCTCCTCTAGCAGAAGGAAGCACTGCTTGCACACGGCAGGCCTGAACACCCTTGTGAGGGGCCTCATTGAATGAGCCTCCGCGGAAAAACTCTTGGGCTGCCGAGCCTGATGCAGAGTATGCAATGTATGTTCATTGTACAAACTGCGGACAATACGGAACAATAGAAGGAGAAAGTTACACCCAGTCTCACCACTCATGAGCCACAATAGTCAGTATCTTCCAATTTTTGAGCATTATTTTTAAGTACTAGGCAATCTGCTGTGAAATTGCAAACATTACATAATATAATTTCCACAACAACTCTATGAGGTATCACTTCTATGCTTTTATTTCCTTCTGTAGAGAAGGAAACTGAGGTTCGGAGAAGTTGGACAACATGCCCACGGCAGCGTAGCCATGTGCCAGAGCTGAGACTGAAATCCAAGTCTGGCCGACTCCGGCGTCACTGCAGTGTATAACCAACCTTCCCTCCGAACATTGTGTAGAACTTTCTGCCAGTCTTTTTGTCTGCACAGGTTTTGTTTGTTCTTTCCTTGCATACTTGTGGTCATATTGTGTTTTCTAGAGGTGTTTGACCTGCCAGACTCCCAGGTTCTTAGGGGCTCTTGGGTGTTAGCTCTATGCAGAAATCCACACTATAGATAAAACCACTTCTGGAGGATTCTAGTGCACTCTGGCAGGGGGAAGTCCTGGTCCCTTTTTCAATCTTTCTTCAGCCCCTAATCTCTTGAAGCTTTAGTTGCAATTCCTTTGCCTAAAGAAGCAAAGGCCCAAAAGAGAGTCGTCTGTTTCTGGGATGATCTCCACTGGGCTGTCCAGGGAGTCCTGGCCGGGAGCCAGGAGGCTTGGCCTCTTGCGAGGGCCCAGGCATGTGTGAGCAACTTGATTCCTGAGATGTACAATGAACACATTGAGGTACATGCCCCAGCAGCCTTGGAAAGGAGGGAGTGCTGAGAAAGGGTCCCTGTGGGGCCCCACAGGAAATGCAGCCAGACAACTACAAGGGAACCAGTACCTATGCCCAGTTGGGGGCTCCAAGCTGGGGTTGCATCCTGGATCTGAGCCTGGACCGGGAGTCTTCCCATTGAGCTAAGCCTTTCCCACCCATCCTCAGACAAATGCTTGACTCCTGCAGCATACTTGATTGCCCCGTCCCCTCTCCCCTTTCGCATTGATCCTTCCAGTTTTCAGGAATATCAAATAAAGGCTCTTTCAAGAGGCTCCCTTGAGGCAAACAGCCAAGAAGCAGCATTTAGTGCTGCATTTCCTGCAGGTGAGCCAGCTTGATGGGATTCAGCTGCTTTAATAGAGCGACTCTTCCTGGAGGTGTGACTGTGCTGGGCCCGATCCCTCATACTTCACAGGGTATCAGGGTTACCCTGAGAGAAACATCTCATAAAGAAAACGTGAGTAAAAAATAAAAAGCTCCTGTTAAGAATAGTTACAGATAGGATCGTGTCAGAGACCGAAACCCCAGAAGGGCCAGGGGCAAGCAAGGATACTCAACAAGTGTGTCTTGAATTGAAGTTAGAGAAGCTGGGATGATTCTTTTTGGTAAAAGGGGGATGGTTGTTCCTTTCTCCTGTGTTTTCCAGAGAGGAGTCGCTCTCTGGTCTGTGCCCTGGAGGAGGAGTTTTGGAGTGAAAGCCTTCACACCAGCTCCTGCCCCGTGGGTGGGGAGTGGTGGACGTACTCACAGAACCCAGCGGTCACTGACCCATGTCATCAGGGGTTGAGCCACTGTGCTTCAGAAGCAAAACATATTCCACCACCACATCTCTCTAGACTGTCTGCCTCCTGGGTGGGTGAGAGAGTCTATGGGCTCCCCTCAGCTCAGGATCCCGTGAGCCAGCACAGGGGCCAGTCTTGAGAAGTAACTGGGTGTGTGAGGCAGGCCTGTGGTCGTCCCCGAAGCAGGCAGGGTAAGAGGAGACCCACCGGGAATCTGGTCCACGGCAAAGCTCTAACAGTTCAGCAGGGAGCCCTGTTCTTTAGGGCCACTGGTACTGTGTGGCCCCTTAATAGGGATGATTCTCTGGTATCCCTGTGTCCACACACTGAGCATGTTCTCTTATCAGCTGGAATCCTGGAGAAAAGGGGGAGTGAGCCTTACTGTGCTTCTAAGCACCAGCAGTTTCCAGGGTAAGTACTCATCCTTGAACTCAGACTCAAACTGCTCCCCAGGCTGCTTTCTACTTTCTCATCCCCCAGTGGGGGGCATTCTTTTCTTGTCTCAAAGTGCGGAAGAAGCTTCTCTCCCAGTCTTTTTATATGAGTTGAGCCTTATAACCTCCTCTTTTGGTTCTCCTCTGGTGCTTACTCATCTTTTCTTTTTTTCATACTATTCTCCCTAATGGTTACCCCTGTAGACCTTTGTACATCAATGACCCACGCCAAAGAGCAAGTAGAGACACTTACATCTGTGATCATTATACTTAAGTGTGATAATGTGTGATGCACAGTGTGCACCTGTGCACCATACTCCCTTGAATATTGCTGGACCTTGAACCTTTAACATTTTTTTATAGATGCAAAATAAATGGTCCCCCAGATGCGTTTTATAACTTTGTAATTAAAGGAGCCATTAAAAACAATTAAATTTGGTGCTATATAAGTAAATCTACTAGTGTAATACATAGTATGTGTGATCTTCATATGATTATCTTTGGTCAACTTTTTGAAAGGTTTACTTTAAATGAAGAAAGATCAATAAGTGAATTAGGACAAAGACCGGCATATGTTAAGAGCTGGGAGTTGGTAGTGTTGCCAGGGTGACACTCTCTATACCGAACTGGGCAGGTTTGATTCCCTTTGATTCCCCTGGCTTGAGAAAGTCCAGGAAGGATTTCTGGAATAAGTACTCTTCAGGCATATCATGAAGTTAGCCCAAAAGAAATCCAGGTGAGCAGGTGGAGCAAGAGTCTTTCAGGTTCAGGAAATAATGAGGCTTGGGCAAAGTCAAGGAGGAAAGAGACCAGTGTGTTTGGGGGTCTGCATGGGCTGGGGTTCTGGGTGCATGTGCAGAAGCACCTAGAGGAGGGCTGGTGAAGGGCTTGGGCCTGCAGGGCTTTGTGTGCCCTACCCAGGAGTTGGCAACAACCACATATCCCTGTCGGATTTTAAACCCTGCAGGTCCATGTTTGAAGACATTTTCCTAAGAGTGTGGCTTTCCCAGGTCTTAGGGAGACCTCCACAGCCCATTCATTGAGTTGAGAAAAACATCAAAATCTTGGAAATAAGGTAAAGGAAAGAAAACATATTCTTTTTGTGTCACACAGCAGCATCGTTGCCCTCCAAGCAATGGTTAATGATAGGGGAATGTACACTTGTTCAACTTATTAGTCATCATTGATTAAAAGTCCAGACATTGTGGGGTTACATGTTAACTCGATTTTTTTTTCTGATGGAGATGCAATTGATTTCTGTCTGGTAGAAAGGATAAGTCCAAATGTTATTGTTTTATTACACTATCAGGACATTAACTGGTTTTGCATCTAACCTTACAACTTTATTCCAACATTTTCTTTCAAAAATCTATGAATATCCCATTCCTAAAATGCTTTTGAATGAGCTTTACCCAACCCTCTGATTCTCTCATTAACAAGTTGAATAAATCTTTGATGTGTGTTCCTTTTACATTTGTACGACAACCATATTATTAACTTTTTGAAAGTCATACTTTGATGCTCGTGTTTTAGCCAAAAATCCCTGTGAAAAAGTAAGTGATGGAACTGGAAAACCTGGAACCATGTTTTCAGTCTGAGACTTAAGATGCCTAGCTGAGAGGGCATCAGTGAGCTCCTGAGATAGTTGCAAAGGTTACTTTGAGCATTAGGAGGAGGTGTCTTGACTCCAGTGGGCACCCTGGGACCTCCGTGGCTTTGACTGATGGGCAGAGGAGCTTATTCAGCTAAGTGTGCATGCATGGGGTTTGGTTGGGGTCAACAGGTGGGACAGGCAGGATTTCCTGCAGCAGGTATTACCAGAGTCAGACCAGTAGTAGCACCCCTCCCTGTATGCAAATCTGTTGAAAGCAGGACTTGAGCCAACATCTGACCAACAGCCAGGGATACACACAGCAGGTTCAGCCCCTGTGGGAAGGGTAGCAAAAGTGTTCAGGCCGCAGAAACTCACATTTCAATGGGTAAGTGAAAACAAGGCAAAAGCTCCATCTTTCAGACCTGGCCAATGGGTTGGGGGCAGGTAAGAATAAGAAGACTACAGCTTAAAAACATGTGAGGTCCTGGGGCTCAATCCCAAATATGCCAGGTGTTCTGTCTGAGGTGAATAAGATCTGCCTACATTGCCTCATTTGTTCATTCATTCACTCAACAAGGGTGAATTGCCTAGCAGATGCCCGGCTCAGATGGCAGGTGGGAAGGTTTCTGTGACTATGGTTGATTGGGCTAGGACATGTGGTACTGTGATAGCCTGTCTTTCTATTTTCCCATTCCCCTTGCCTTCACTGGAATGAGACTGGGAGGAGAAGAGCAATATTCTATTTACCAAGACTAAATAGGACCTCATTATGACACCCCAGTGGTAGGAAGCTGTCATTCTTGTTAACACTTAGCTCCTTTGACTGCCCAGCTTGTGTTGGGAGAATTCCCTGCTTGATGTGGCAGCACCTCCCCAGTGTAAAGCTCATGAATATACTTCCCCAGCTACCCCTGCAGCTGGAGGCAGGCATGTGGCTCAGGGTCTACCAGTCACATGCTCCCTGGACAAACTTTAGTTTGGAAGCAATGACTCACAGAGGCGGGGGCCACAGGGGCTCTACTTTGGTGAAGGTGGGGCAGAGGAGACACACAGCCTTCAGAAGCAGAGTAGGTTCAGCCTGTGCCCAGTGATGGAGTGGGCATGTGTCCTCAGGGAGTCTCAGGGATAAACACCCACCAGTTGTTGGCAGTCCCTCTGTAGCGTTTGGATCAAGCTGGTTGCCCTGAAGCCCTGATGGTTTCCAGGCCCTTAATGGGGTGCTTCTCCTAGGAAATCTAGCTCATCTGTCTCCATTTAAGGATTCACTTAAACATCTAGAGATGTTTCACACAAAAGAAATTCTGGGAAACAGAAAACCCTATAAGCTCTGTCTTGCCTGTTTCTTTAATAGAAGTATGGGATGATGAATGATATAGCATCCCTTCCATTAGGGAGGGAGCAGTGACAGTAGATAACTGAAATAGATATGCTATGCAAACATTCTGATATGTTTGCCTCCCCTCCTCACCAAGCTTTTGACAACAACGATTTGCGTGGACTTGCAGGAAGATTTGCTCACTATTATGGTATCCCATATAACACTTAATAAGTCAGTTAATTAATCAAGAAGCTCATCTATAGCACAGGAAGTAAGAACATATACAAGACTTATGCTGTCTCTTCTGGCCTGATTTCAGGGTATGCCTGAGTCAAAAGATCTACCCTCAGTGCACATCTTTCTAGAAGAGGTATATCAGATCTCAGAGTAGTCAGCATATGACAGGTCTCCAGTGCCATTTCCCAATTCCATTTTGTGCTATTTATTGAGCAGAAACCCTGGGCTGGGTGTTTTATGTACTTATTGCATATATGCCGTTCTTACATCAGCCCATTTTTCACATGACAAAACTGAGGGCTACAGAGAATAAGTTGCCTAAGACTACAATAGCTACTAGACTTCAGAATTGGGCATGAACCTCATCTGAGGACATGCTTATTGATTTTAGAGAGATGGGAAGGGGGGGGGAGAAACTTCAGTGTGAGAAAGAAGTATTGATCAGTGCCTCTTGTACATGCCCAGACTGGGGACTGAACCCACAGCCTAGGCATGTGCCCTGACTAGAAATCAAACCCACAGCCTTTTGGTTTACTGGACAATGCTCCAATCAACTGAGCCACACTGGTCAGGACTGGCCAGTGGACTTTTGTCAAGGATATGAAGAGTAATCAATGGGAAAAGAATGATACTGGATATTCTTCAACAAATTATACTGGAAAAATTGAGAATTTACATAAAAAAATGAAGTTGGACCCCTACCTTGCACCTCACAGAAAAATATAAACTCAAAAATGGATCAACCATATACTTAGGTCTTGAGTTTAAGACCTAAGTATAAGAACTAAAACCATAAGACTCTTAAAAAAACATGCAGGTCAATATTCATGACCTTGGATTTCATAATGGAATCTTATATGACACAGAAAGTATAAGCAACAAAAGAAAAAAAAACATGAATGAATTGGACTTTATCAAATTGAAACCTTTTGTGTGCCAGAAAACATTACTGAGTAAATGAAAAGACAACTTACAGAATGTGAGAAAAATTTACAAATTATATGTCTAATAAACATCTATGATCCAAAATATATAAAGAACTCTTACAACTCAACAACAAAAAGACAACCCAACTTAAAAATAAGCAAAGAATTTAAATAGACATTTCTCTGAAAAAAGACATACAAATGACCAACAAAGCAGATGAAAAGATGCTCAACATCATTGGTCATAAAGAAATGCAAATCAAAACCCCAGTGAGACAGCACTTCACAGTTACAATGATGGCTATTAAGAATGATAATAAAAGAAAGAAGAAATGCTAGCATTGACTTCTGGTCAAGATGGAGGCATGAGTAAACGTGGATCACCTTCTTGTACAACCACATCAAAATTACAACTAAATTACAGACCAATGATCACTCAGAACTGTTAGAGATTGAGTTGAATAGAAGTCTTGACAACTATGGAACTAAAAAAACCACATCCATCTGAAGGGTAGGAGTTGAGGAAATGCAGAATGGGCAGGTCCCCACATCCACAAGTGGTGGATAAGAATTTGGGAGGAATATCTAGGGAGTAAGGGGTCCCAGCCTCATGCCAGGCTCCCCCAGCTCGGGGTACCAGTGCCGGAAAAATAAGTCCCTATACATTCTGGCTAAAAAAACCCAGTGGGATTTGAGTTGGTGAGAAAAACTATTGGAGTCCCTGGCAGTTCCTCTTAAAGGGTCCGTGCCAGACTTACTCAGATACACTCCCTCTGAGCTCCAGCACCACTGGGGTAGCAGCTTGGAAGGAATCAGTGGCTTACATGAAGGAACTGGAGTGTCTGGTGTCAGGGTGAGTTGGGGATAGCTTTTTCCCCCACACAGAAAGGTAGGCAGAGGCTATTGTGCCTTTTTTGAGCCCTCCCCCAACAGAGTCACAGAACAGGCAGGCAGGAGCTATATCTGAGACTCCATCAGCCTGGATTATACTGTTTACCTCTCCCTGATGTTTACCTGAGGCTTTACCACACCCAACTTATGGCCTGTCCCCAGACTTTCAGACCTCTGGCTAAGCAACCCCATGCCTGGCACTAGCAGCAGCCAGCTTTGGATCACAATTTGGCTCTGCCTGGGAACCTCCAAGTCTAGCACAAGTAAAAGCCATCTGCAGATTGCTTTGTAGTTCACACTGGGTGGCCCCTGGAAGAACACAGGTGGTGGCTGACTCTTACCTGCACCACCTGGGAGCACCCAGTGAATGGCTACAGACCACATCAGAGCACCGCCACCTTTCCCCTGCACAGCTGATTCTCCATAGAGGGAGAAAGTTGGTGGTCAGTGGTCACAGCCAGTCATTACAGCTGACTGGCCTTGGTAAATCTCTCCCATAGACCTTCCAACAGCAATCAAGGCTCAACTACAAGAGGAAGGTGTTCTCAGCCCACATGGAGGGTATACCTTGAGTCCCTCATTTGGGTGGTAGGGGAGGCTGTGCCATGGGACCCTACAAACAGGTCACACTACCAAGACAAGGAGTCATAGTGGCTCTACTTAATACACCGAAACAGACACAGGGAGGCTGCCAAAAATGAGGAGACAAAGAAATATGGCCCAAATGAAAGAACAGATCAAAACTCCAGAGAGAAAACTAAACAAGATGGAGATGAACAATCTATCAGATGTAGAATTCAAAATATTGGTTACAAGAGTGCTCAAGGAATTCAGCTAGTACTTCAACAGTGTTAAAAAGAGCCAGGCAGAAATGAGGGATATACTAATGGAAATGAATAATTTATAGGGAATCAACAGTAGAGTGGATGAAACTGAGAATCAGTTCAATAATATGGAATATAAGGAAACAAAAAACAACCAGTCAGAGCAATAAGAAGAAAGGATCTGAAAAACCAAAGATAGTGTAAAGAGCCTTTGGGACAACTACAAGCAGACCAACATTTGCATCATAGGGGTGCCAGAAGGAGAAGAGAAGGAGCAAGAAATTGGAAATATATTTGAAAAAATAATGAAAGAAAACTGCCCTAATTTGGTAAAGGAATTAGATATGCAAGTCCAGGAAGCACAGAGTCCCAAACAAGATGGATGCAGAGAGTCCCACTCCAAGACACATCATAATGAAAATGCCAAAGATTAAAGTAAAGAGAGAATCTTAAAAGCAGCAAGAGAAAAACAGTTAGTTACCTACAGGGGAGTTCTCATAAAGCTGTCACTCAGTTTTTCAAAAGAAACTTTGCATGCTAGAAGGGGTTGGCAAGAAATATTCAAAGTCATGAAAAGCAGGGACCCACAGCCAAGATTGCTCTACCTAGCAAAGCTATCATTTAGAATTGAAGGGCAGATACAGAGCTTCCCAGATAAAGAAAAAATAAAGGAGTTCATTGGTTCCACATCATTATTATATGAAATGTTAAAGGGACTAAGTTTTTAAAAAAGAAGATCAAAACTATCAATAATAAAATGGCAATAAACACATACTTACCAACAATTGAATCTAAAAAACAAATTAAGCAAACAAGAAGAACAGAGACAGAATCATGTGGAGAACATGATGGGAGAGCATTTTGATGGTTACTTGATGGGAGGGGTGCTTGGGGGAATGGGTGAAGAGGTGAGGGGATTAAGAAGTACAAATAAGTATTATAGTTACAGAATAGCCATGGAGATGTAAAATACAGCATAGGAAATAGAGTAGCCAAAGAACTTATAGGCATGACCCATGGACATGAACAATGGTGGGGGGACTGTCTGAGGGGTGTAGGGCATGTTCAGTGGGAGGGGAAAAGGGGGAAAATTAGGACAGCTGTAACAACACAATCAGTAAAATATTTTTAAAAAAGAAAAAAAGTCAGTGAGAATGTGGAGAAACTGAACTTTTATACATTGCTGGTAGGGATGTAAAATGGTTTGGCCACTGTAGAAATACTTCGGCGATTCCTCAAAAAGTTAAACATAGAGTTACCATATGATCCAGTAATTTTTCTCTTAGATTCATAAGCCAAAGAATTGAAAGCAAGCACTCAAACAAATAGTTGTACCCCAGTGTTTATAGCAACACTGTTTATAATAACCAAAAGGTAGAAATGCCCCCAAGTGTCCATCAATGGATGAATGGATAAACAAATTGTGTTGTATACAGACAATGGAATATTATTTAGTCATAAAAAGGAATGAAATATTGATATATGCAACAGTGGGGTTGAAACTTGAAAATGTTATGCTAAGTGAAAGAGACCAGACACACACAAAAATCACATATTGTATGATTCCATTTATTGGAAATATCCAGAATAGGCAAATTCATAGAGACAGAATCCTAATAGTGGTTGTCAGGGCCAGGAGGTTGGGTGAATGGCAAGTAACTGCTTAAGAGGTATAGGGTTTCCTTTTGTGTCTATAAAATATTTTGCAACTAGATAGAGGTGGTGGTGACCGCATTGTTTATTTTATGTTGAGTTTTACTTCAATAAAAAAAGATAAAAATGAGACAACGGCCTGTTTCATAACAGAGGACTCCACCCAGAGTGTGTTGCTGGTGGGGGTCCAGCTCAGATTTAAGCAGCAAATTGAAGACAACCAGGAGCATGTCCAGAGGAATGGAGTAAAGGGGATGCAGCCCCACCAGCCCGGGGTGGGGGGGCACTCTGCAGTGGGCTTAGAGGTTGCGGTCAGCCTGCTGGTTCTACAGCTTCTCAGGAGTTAATCTGATCCTCTGGAGGTTTTACAACGCTCTCTCTCCAGCTCCTCCTCCACCTGCCTGTCTGGCCAGAGAGGCCTGGCTGGACTCCAGGATGCTCACAGCTCACTTCTCCCTCTTGCAGTTTGAGCAGGCAGCCTAGCCAGGGTCTGGCACAACTTCAGTGGGCTCCAAGGGGCTGAACTGAGGGCAGCTCCGGAGTGGGGCTCCCCGGTGTGCAGACACCGAAAATCTATCTTCTCAGCTCAGCTAGCAGGATTGGGACCACATTGGCAGATCCAGGGAAAGGTTTGGGACTTCCTCCAGGAACACAGGTAAGTGAAAAGGGCCTCATAAGGGGAATTAACAGGCAGTAACACATCTGAGTGTGTGTGACTCCACCCTGGTTTCCTTATCTTAGACCTGCAGGAGGGTCTGTAGCTGTTCTCCAGGGGAGGGGGATATTTCGGGGACATACTTTTGGTTAATTTCCACTTGCTCTTCATAGCTCAACCCGGACAGCACTTTCTCCAACAGCCTTCCTGGGCCCTAAAGTACCCTTTCTCTTCATCCTCAAAGCATCCTGCATGTCTACGCAGCATTTTCTATACCATATTTTAAAAGCCTAATGACCCCTTGGTTCCCCACACATACTAGATGTGGACCACCTCCTGTCCTGGTGCCCTCCTCCAGGTGTCCCCTTACTTTCAAGTCAGTGACCCTGTAACTGTCTTGGGTGCCTGCTATTAACCTGGGGAAGGAGGGCTAATTCCTTTTCTTACTTTGACAGACAAGTACCTGTTTACACATGTGCATACACACACACACACACACACACACACACACACACACGACCTCAAGGAAAGTTCAGTCTGTTCTTCAATCCAGCTCTCTGTGATAGAATTTAAACTACACGGAACGGGGTGGCAATGGGCCAAGTTATGGGTATTGTGGCCTCAAACTAATGAGCTCAAACCCTTGCATAATACCAATCACGGTATTTAGGGTGTTGGCCCCCACGTGAATGTCCTCCCGGTTGACAAGATCTCCTACTGGGAACCGTTTTTCATCCCCATTCTGTGCTATTTTGCTTTCCTCTTTTCCCAGGCTGGGGCTATTCCCTTGATTGGAGTGTCCCAGCTCAGCTCCTCATCAGTAGTAGAGTTTCCATTCATTTTACTGCTGCTCAGAGTGAGGGGTAGGCTTGGAACCTAGAGTCAGATTATAGAAGAGAGAGGACCGTGACCTCTGGGTAGAAGCTTCCTTTCTGTTTCTGTTCCTTAATGATCATCCCAAATTCTTTCAACAACAGAGCACTTATGCTGAAAGTGTTAATCTCATGCCCACACACACAGTGACTTTGGCGATCTACATACAAGATTCACATCTTTCTGTTAGCATACTTTTTGGACTTTATTATGCTGAAAGAGTGACTGTCTCTTCCCCAACCTTGACTGTGACATTACAAAACCCTCTTCTGTCAGTTTGGCCTTGGAGAGCTCTGCTCTCAATTCCCATTTCTCATTTTCCCTGCTGCCACCATTAGGGGTGGGGGTACAAATAGACACAGGGCATGTCTTAAAACTCAGACCGGGGCTGGGGGTACCCAGGCCACTGGCAGGTGCAGAAGGTCACTGCTATAACCTCTCACAAGGGGTAGTAAGACCAACTCCCTGGGGCTCAAAGCACCCAATCTAGCTTGTGTTTGGAAACAGAGAGGTGGCCAGGAATCTACAATATGATGTGATAGGTATAGATAAGAAGTACGTGATGCTTTGAGAGTGCAGAGAACAGGAGACTCACCCTGTGAATGATGGAAGACTTTTTGAATGAGGTGATGTCTGAATTGAGCCGTGAAGAACAAATAAAAGTTATCCAGGAAATGTTCATCTGCACCCTGATCCCAAAATTCTCACTTTCTCTCAAGGTCTGAAGAGACCAGAGAGAGACACTTGAGATACTCTGCTGTGCTTTGTCCAGGATATTTGGGTTGGTAGCCTGGACTCTGCAGCATTAGTTGAGCTGAGACTGCCTATGGATATTCCTAGAGGACCATGGGCAGATATGGACACATGAAGAGGAAACTGGGAGATTCTTGAAAGCCTTGGGGGCTGATGGTGTGGTACCACTGCTGATTTCTGTCTGGGAGGTTCTCAGACATGGGTTAAGTCTCAGTTTGGGACATAGGACCTTGGTGGTTTCTGCCTTCAGTACCTTTGCTAAATGTTGGCATCTATCCCAAGGACTAAAATTTGGGAATCCAAGTGGAACCCATAAGCCATCCTAGCAGTGCCTCTTCCTCCTGTGGCTGAGGAAGGGGGCTGGTGATATGGCTCTAACTTTACTTGAGTGGTGGAGCTATTTAGGCTACACTGTTACCTGGGCCAGCTGCAACTGGAGAGTCTAGTGTAGGCCTTGCTCTTCTAGGTTTAATGAACAATCTCACATTGGCTGAGGATCATCAAGCTGAAGGGCTTGGTAGGGCCTTGGCCACAAGGAACAGAGGGCTAAAGGAAAAAGCCAGAAATATGTGGGATTGGTGTGAAGGAATGGGTTAGTAGTGGGATGCCCTTGGGGTGGATGTGCCTAACATTGCTATTTGGCCACCACCATAATATGAATTCAAGCAAAGGACCTCCTCTTCCTCCCATTCTTCTTCCTCCTCTTCTTTCTTCTCTTATTATTACTACTACTGAGGGGGCTGTGGTGGGCTGGGAAATGGTAATATACAAAATAAGAATGATTTTTTTTTATTTTGGAAAGAAACATTAATCCTACTTTGCCCTAGCTTTTAGTGGTATCCCTGAGTCCAACTGCATACCGGACCCAATAAAGAGACAGCTATTTATTCATGATGGCTACACAGGATCCAACGGAGCTTATATTACTGGTTTTCTGTACTTTGGATTGCAGTGGTATAGAGATCCATGGTGGGAATGGGAGCTTTTCCCAGGGTCTCAACTGCAGTGAATGAAATAAACTTTAATGTCAGTGACCCTGAATGAAGGCATTTGGGGATACTACCTCTCTGCACTTTCTAACTTTCAATAATGAACACAATTAGTTGTGTAGCAGTTGTGTAGAATTAAAAAGGACTCTGTCCAGGGAAAACATAAATCCAGTCCAACCTCAGAATAGACCATGACAAGTGGCTAGGTTGAAGTGAACCACATGGGGGTCTTTTGGTTTGGGGAGGGGAGTGGGTGCTTTGAGCATCCTGGCAGCCCCATCCCTTTCCCCACTCCAGCCTGCCTGCATGGGTCCCACCTGTTGTCCAGAAAGGACCATGGTTATAGGGCTGGCCAGTGGTCGTTTCATACACCTGACAGGGCTTCCCTGTTCCCAGAACCTCACAGCTTGACTGTATCTCTCTCTACAGTGCATTTTCTGTGTTTGGACCCAGGGTACTGAAGCTGTACACACCACTCTCCTTTGCTTCTTCTGGTCTCAGCTTGTGTCTGTACACACAGGCTTGTCTGACTGATCTGTTTTCTTAGAAGCTGATAGTTTTATTGTTGGGTTTGGCATCTCTTCTGGCAATGAAGTTGGAGAGAAAGTTGGGCCTTTGAGCTTTGGTAGATGGCCTTGGCAAGTGACAGCAGTACGATTTAGGGACAGAACACTGCCACTCACAATGCACATTATCCAGAGTGCCCTGCTGGGGCTGCTGTACTCTAAGAGACTTGGATGGCCTAGCCAGTGGTGCTGGTGGCCAAGGTCAGGTGGCTGGAGCAAGGCTACTCTCATCAAGTTGTTTATGACCTGCTCATCACCTCCAGTATCCTTTCTGGGGATGCCTCCCTACCTCCTGGCCTCTGGGGGCTTCAATGTTAGCCGACAAGCAGCTTGGGAAACCCAATGTCAGCCCAGGCTGCACCTCTGTGTCTGGATTTAGAGAGGGCGCCCAAGGCTCAGAGGTTCCCAATGCTTTGGGAGCAGATTTCACTAATGACCCTTTTATTCTTCACCTGTCCTGTTCATGCTTTGAATTTGTCATGCTCTCTCATTAGATATTCTGTGGCACAGGAGTGCCACTCTCTCAGCCAAGGGAGTGGGATAGAGAGAAGGAAGGGTGAAGGAGAGGGGAACTGGAGAGAGAGGAATCTGGGATGGCTGGAGAGAACAAAACAGGGTGCCATTTCTGCTATTTGCAAATCCTCTAGACCCGTGATCTTCAGGGCCTTAGAGCAGAGTACAGATTCATAGGTAGTTCAAGAAGGCAGAGGTCTGTGCCCTGCTGTGGGGTATGTGGGTGGCAGGAAGATAATACCTATATCAAATCCACATCCACCAGGTGACTGTGGTCATTGAGCCTGACCCACAATAGGTCAGAGAACAAGGCCTAAGAGCTGATCAAGAAATTAGACCTGGGACTCAAGAGGAGACTTTGACCAAAAACTTACATTTATAGAATTGATCCCATGTGTTCACAAAAATCTCATGGGATGGGAAGTGTGGAGATTCTCATCTCTACTTTATCACTTGCAGAATGAGGTAGATGTCTTTCTACCTTTGTGAGGGGAGGCTGTAAGTTGGCTTTGAATTTGGTGCTTTTGTAAGCTGATAGCTCCACATCCCATGCACCTGCATTTCGTGCACATGGAAGCCAGGCTGTGTTGGACCACTTATTCTCTAAATTGGGATCGTAGGCATGTCTTTAGATTTAGCAATCATGGGAAAGACAAGAGGAGCAGTTGCCTCCTAGAGGCCTTCTGTTCTTGCATTTGCGTCCATCTACTTCTGCGGGTAGGAACACAGTGAAACACCTCTAGAAAATTTGACTAATGAGAGGAAAATTAAAAAATTAAGAAATTATGACTAATGTATTGTTCTAACAAATATGACAACTATTTACTTATTGAGTAGATTTCCCCTTGATTACAGACCGTTAGTGTCTTTAGATTGTTGACATTTTATTATAACTTTATGAGTTTAAAATTTTTGCATTTTACACCAGAGAGCTAAGCTCACTTAGCTTATTAATGTGGACATATATTCTTCAGCTCATTTCAACCAGAACTTGCTGTGGGATCACCCTACACCAGGCACTAAGAAGAGGAAAGTAGAGGACACCTGCCACTAGCCTTACAGAGTGGGTGACAGTCATAGGGGAAAAAAATGGCTGTACTGTGTGGTGATTGCTGTAGGAGAGGTACAGGCCTCTTTCTGCCCGGGAGAAGGAGGTGGTAGGGGGAAAGCTGGTTCTTGGTGGGAGGTTTCCCAGAGAATGTGATAATCTGAGTAGGGCTTTGATGGATAAGTAGGATTTCACTAGGGTAGCAAAGAAAGACATCCCAGGCTGGATGAATAGCATGTGCTAAAGCCTGGAGGTGTGCAAGGCTGGCCTCTCGTGGGAGATGCAAGTAGTGTCACGTGGCTGTAGCTGATGTGGATTAGAGGGGATCTGGAAGGAGATGAGAGGTAACCAAAGGTAGATTGGGTCAGTGGTTTATGAAAGGGCCTGTTAGGTAGATTAAGGAGTTTGAGTCTATCCCAGATACCTTCAGTAGCAAATATTTTGTATTTTAGAAAGATTGATCCAATCGTAAGCTCTTGTTCAAGTTTCCTGCACTGTTTACTTGGATTGTACATCAGATTCTTTAGAAATCCTGTGCGGATGAAGGACCTTTTGTAAAGCTGCCTCTCGCATTATGCCATGATCCAACTTGGCCCAGTAGCAGCTTCCTTTCTCTCTTACCACGAAGTCGGCAAACCTCCCGAGTGCCCTCTGCTTACCTCTCCATCTGACCATGGACTAGTCTCTCCTCCATCAATGCTGGCTTTCTTCCATTCTCCATCCTTGCTTTGTGTGTTAGAGCCCGTTGTGTCTGTCCAGAGCGATCCCTGCCCCCTCATGACATCTACACGTACTTATCTTCCAGGTCCCAGCTTTACTGCCTCCCTCAGGAGCCTTTCCTGATTCCCTCAGAGTCAGTCAGTCCTATGATGAGAATTGGTGGTGGCACTCTGAATTTCCTCTTTTGTTTTTTTTTTGTCCTCATCTTCTTTGTAATTGTTTGACCTTTGTCTTTCTGCAAGCTCCTGAGCTCCCCCAGGGCTGGCTTCGTCTCCCTAGTTTGCTACCATATCTCTGACACCTAGCAGGACACTGGGAACTATTTGTGAATGGATGGAGGTAGGGGATTCATTTAGAAGTGTTTTGTAGGGACCAGATGAGAGATAAAATGGCTTGAGTGAAGCCAGCAGCAGCAGAAATGGAGAGGAGGGGCCTTGTGTGGACCAGATCTCTGGGGTAGCTCACAGTGGATTGTACTGGATGTGGCATCCCGGAAGAGTGGAAAGAGGCAAAGAAGATGATGTGAAGGACTGCAAACACATTTTGTCCACTCTTCCCACCTTTTTGCCCCTGCCTGTAGAAGAGGGGGCAGTTTTGCTCTATGTGAATTTTTACTTTCTGCAGCCCCTTTCTACCACAGTCTCCCAAGAGGAGGAGGCCTTCCTAATCACCAGGCAGAGGCTGGACCTGGATCAGCAGGGTCTGGTCCCTGGCAGGGTCTGGTCCCTGTGTTCAGAAAGTTCGCCATCGTGCACAGTTGCTGTGTTGCTCTTCCTGTCCTTTTGCAGATAGCCTACCTGGACAGGGCATTGCTCAGAGCAGGCCTTGCCTTGCCAGCCCCACTCTATGTGTGTCTGGGCAATGTCAGACCAAGGCTTGCTCTCAGGTCTCATCATCAGGTGTTCAGTGTGGAAAAGAAGACAATAGGGTCCCCTCTCATACCTCCCGGCTGGTGGAACCTTGTCCAGGCTCTGCCCAGGGGTCTTTCATTCTCAGTGGGCTGTTCTCAGGACACAGACCCCTGAGGGAATGAAATAAGACATGAATTAAGGCTCTCTAATTGTCTAATGTCCTGCACTATCCAAGTTTCAAAGTATTACTGAAACATATTAACATTTACCTAGCACACCTAACATAGCTAAGTAACGAGAAGAGCGACAACATGTGCATTGGCCAGAGTTGTTCCCCGAGGGGCTGGCCTTCAGTTGAGTTCTCTCGAGGCTGACTTCCTGAATTGCATCATGATTTTTTTTGTTGTATTTTTTCCATTGTATTTTTTTCCATTACCATTTTATGACCCTTATACTGCCACCCCTCCTGCAATCACCACACAGTTGTCCGTGAATTCAGCAGATCTAAAATTAGTGTGGGAGCATTTCTTTCTTCTTGATGTGTGCAAATGTGGTGCAACAAATCACAAATATGTGATAGAAGGCTGTGCCTGCCAGTGGGCTCTGACCTGCAGAATGATCTTAGAACTTTACTCTCTCTTGTAATTTGTTTTAATCTGTTAACATTTATATTAAAATATGTACTACGTGCCAAAATGTTCAGATTATGCCTCAATGATGATTCTTAGAGCACTCCAATTTGGAATCTCCAAGGAAAATTCTTGTCCAGTCACAAACAAAACCACACTACATGTTTCAAACAGATGGCATTAAATACAAGAATTAGTTACTCTGAACTTGCAAAGCTGAAATGATCCAAGAACTAATAATTGTAAGAATAGCTGTTATCCCTAGGGCTGGGGAAACAAGAGGGAAAGAGGACCCTAGGGGTCTGGTGCTCAGAGCCCCAAGGAGGCATCAGGCCAGCAGGACTGCCATGCAGAGGGGGAAGTGGGTGTGGGTGGAGTGTGGCATGGCAGGTGGTCTGACTGCCAGGGGTCATGGCCCAGCTACTGTTGGCACCTCTGCAGGTGCTCAGAGCTGGGGCTGGACATTTGAAGGGGGTGCAGTGAGGCTGGTCTTGGAAGTAGCAAAGCATCCCTCTGTGGCTCTCTCCCTCCTGGCCTGTCCTTCTCCCTTTGAGTCCTCCTTTGGCTGAGCCAACAGGAAGCCGGTGGGTAGGGATGCCTGGGAAGAGTGGTCTGGGAAGCCCAGCCCCAGTACTGCACAGTGTGAGGGTGGCCAGATTGAGGGGCCACAGAGAATAAGCAGAGTCACAGCAGCAGATTTGAGGACAGGTTAATTTCAAGGCTCTACATACTCACTCCTACCTTATATGGTGATTAGGCCTCCTGTGCTGTATTCTGATAAGCTCATCTGGTACAAGTCCAATAAAGTTAAGCTCCCACGGACAGGAATGAAGAGGTGGATATTCATGTGTCAATCACCAGAGAAGAGGCAAGCCATTCTTTGGACAAAAGTGTGCAAATGGTGGGTCTTAGACTGGAGAGGGGGGGAAATGCCTGCTGCTCTCTGGGCTGTTGTCTCTTCAGCTTGAACTTTGCAAGGTGCTTTCAAAGGCACTGCTTGGTGGTGGCCAAGGCAGAGCAGAGTGAGCCATTGCTTCTGCCTAGAGGGCTCTGCTTTCTGTTGTTCTCTGAGTTCCTAGCCCTTTGTTCTGAGGAACCACAGAGAGAGTTGAGGAAAGGCTTATGGGGCATGGAGGCCTATGGAGGGACCTAGAACCAGCTACCCAGGGCCTCCCGGGGGCCATCAAGTGATAGTGATATGGGGAGAGTACTCCAGGTATACCCTAAGCAAAGGGGTGACAAGGCTGTTGTTCTTCCTCATGTGAGCATTCTTTTTGTGGTCAGTCTCAGAATTATGGGACCTAATTTTATTACTGAAATTGGGATTAATAAAACAGATCCCAAGGATTTGGGGGGCAGGTAGTAGAGATAGAGCTTGGAATTTCCCTCCAGATGTTTGCTTATCAAGTGGTTCTTCTTGGACATCTCTCTGCTGTGCCAGCCTCTACCAATTCCAGAGTCCACCTTCCTCAGAGATTCCCATGAAGTAGCACAGGGCTCCGGGTGGCACGTCCGGGAACACTCTTCGTGCCAGGCACGCATCTCCCACCTCCACCCCAGCCCTGTTCTCACCATTTTCCTTGCTCACTTTCTTTAAAGGCGAGAAAGAGTGCCATATGCAAGTCTCCCTGGAAGGAGACAGGAAATTACATTGAACTGCTGTCTAAGTGGGTGACGGCAGACTCTTTGCCTGTCGGTGTGAGGGCTCTGGCATCTGAGGGTGGGAGGAGGATGCCAGGCAGGGGTAAAGTAGGGACAAAGAGGGATTTGCTGGAAAGGTGGGGAGAGACAGTATTGCTCAGTGATTTTGCCCAAGGTCAGCCTGAAAGTGCCTTCTCTTTCTGACCTTGGTCAGTCTGAGTTGGTTGTGTGCATGCCCCATCTCTCAGAGCAGAGCCTGTGGTCAGGGTGAGTGTGTCCACCCCCCTCTATCCCTCATTGACTCTGAGGCCGTTGGAGATGATTTTGAAAAGAGTCTCTGAAGATTTTTTAGCACACGCCTTCTGTGTCTGTCCCCATCAGCCAAGATTTGGTTAAGCATAGAACATGCTTTCTAAAGTCCCTGTGTTTTAACTTTTGCTTCCTCTCTCTGTTAAGAGCATTGAGGTTTAGTTTAAAGCTGCCATTTTACAAATGAGAAAATCCAGGCTCAGCAGGGGAAGGTCCATATACATGGGCTTCCTCCTGGCCATGCTCTGTGTCACAACTATTTCTCTTGGTCATCTACCTGTAATATGAGGGTGTATGGAGCAGTCATCTGACTGGCTCTAAGCCATGTGCCTTTGCATCTGGGTGTTTGGAAGGTGGACATATGTCTGTACATGTGCAGACATATGTATACACGGACATATGCATGCGCACATGGGCAGATGTATGTGTAGTACTAGGCATGTGCGTGTGCATAGGCAGGCATGTTTGTACCTGGGTAGGCATATATGTACATGGGCAGACATGTGTGTGCACGGGCAGATGTGTGTGTACATGGGAAGATGTGTATGTGGGCATGCATGCATGTGTACATGGGCAAGTACTGTATGTTCATGGGTAGATAGACGTGCATGTGCAAGGGCAGACATGTTTTTGTGTGGACAGACATGTGTATTCATGGGCACATATGTGTTCTGCATGGGCAGATATATGTGTACACAGGCATATGTGTTCATGGGCAGGCATGTGTGTGTGCAGCTTACATGGTGGCTGTCACCCAGCAGCACCCTCAGGAGAGGAGCACACAGCAAAGACAAATCAAGTCCTAGGGCACTGTCCATCCGGCTCTATGTCTGCAGAGAGTGCCCCTGATACCGCTTGTACCCGAAGGGCCCAGCTTTTCTCCCTGGTCTGGGAGTCTGCATGTGGACCATTGATGCCCTGATTCAAACCATGCAGCCTTGCGACCTTCCTGGCTGCACTTTTCCACCTCCACAGCTCTGTCTCCTTGCAGAAGTAAGAGGTCTGCAGGACGCTGTTCCAGCAGCAGCCACGGCAGCAGCAGGAGCAGCACCGGCACCCTCCAAATTGGGACTCTAGCCCTTTAAATCTGCTCAGTTACCAAAAAAGAAGAGGCATCAGACCCTGTTAATTAAAGCTCGCCCTGGTCCATCATTCTGAGGAGCTGCAGTGCTCTGCTCCTTCCTGATGGCTTAGAGATTCTCCTTAACTCCCAGCCATGGATCTTGGAAAATTTCCCCCGAGATCAGCAGGAGGTATGATCCTTATCGATGGCACTCTGGGGCTTATGTGGCTCTAAATCAATAATACAACTGACTGCATGGATGCTGCCTGGCCCCCCTTCCTTTTCCTCTTCCCCTCTGCCTCCTCTCCAATTTCCCAGCTTGTGTTTAGTTGAGACAAATCAAGTTTTCGTGGGTTTCAGAGGAAAGGGAGGGGTTGGGGGGCTGAAGGTAGCTCCCAATGCATTTGCTTTGGTCCTGGCTTCACCCAGCTGCCAAAGGGGCTTGGAGGGGCTGGGAAACATGTTTCTTCCAGCTTGGGATCATGCAAAACCATTTCCTCCTGGCTGGGCGCCTTCCTTCAGGTTAGCATTAAAAGGGCATAACCCTGACTTGACTTGCTCCTTAAATCAACGAGCTGCCACTTGATCAGTCTGAAGACGGTTGCGAGGCTGTTCCTGTTATTAGAAAACTCGTTGCAGACAACTTTCTCCACGAGCATTGTCCCGGCAGGAGCACCTGTCCTCCAGTCTCCCCTCCCCTTTACTGTGAATGCTGCTAGACTGAAAGGCTTGCTGTAAGATTTCAGGAATTCATAACCCTTTCCCTGTGCCTTTTGAGGAAACTCACTTCCAGACGAGTCTAAGGTTCTGTTGCAAAGAGTTGTTTTTATTCAGGAATCTGCTCTAGCCTGGCAGAGAGAGGGAGATTTATCTTCTTTTACATTGCATTTTGTAAATTGTACTCGAGCCCAGGGAACATCTATCTGCAAATCCTTCATTGATTTGTTTTTGCCCCCACAGTTTCCTTCTGGGTGAAATGTTCTCTCGAGTCATACCCGAAGGAAAGGTTTCCTTTCAATCAGCTTGACATGACTTCACAGATGTCCCTGAAAGCCAGGCCCTGGCAGAGGGAGCCATTTTCATCGTCCTGAGGAACAGTTCCCAGGAGCCCAGAACCAGGGTCCATGTGCCTTCAGAGGGGGCATCCATGCTATACTTCCCTGTTCCCTCCCCCACCCCAGGGGAGTAGCTTAGGAGGGAAAGCACTTTTACAGATTTTTCCAGGGACTTTAAAACACTGTGGATGATTAACATTGCTTCTCAAGTCTTGAGAGGGATCTGAGCCAAAACACAGCTCACAGGAGTGGGAATTTCCCCCCAAAGTTATTGCCTGCCGGGTTTGAAGCTATTTACACAAACAGTAGTTATGATGTGTGTAGCTAAATCCTTTCCAATCCCCCAGCGAAGGATGGAACTTTCTCTGGGTGAAAGTCACCGGAAGTCAGCATATCTGCCCCCCGGTCCCCGTGTGTGCAATCTGATTCGTATTCTCAGAAGAATAAAACTCTCAGCCATGGCAGAAAACAGTCCGGTTAGGAGAGAGTGTTCAAAGCCTACAAATGAAGCACTTGGTGGAATTCCTAATCACTGTGCCCATCGGTAGACTGAGGCTCTGAGGGAGGCAGAAGGGAGAGATATTTCCTGGAAACAAAAAGCCACCAGGGAGGCACAATGAGGGAAGCCCCCAGCAGAATGGGGAGAGGAGGCCTGTGGGAGGCAGCATTCTGGGTCTGGTGCTCTCTTCCAGGCTTTGCTTTCCAGCTGGTCTGTGGATGGCTTCACTGAGGGTTGGGCTTACGCCGGGAGCTGGCGATGTAAGGAGGACTGTGGCCCCAGTAAGCAGGGTGACTTCCTGAGCTCACAGACAGAGGGTCCAACCTGGGAGGTCCTCTCCTAGTTCTTCTTTCCCGATCCCCTTGGGGACTAAACGTCCTGGGTCCTCTGCCTCTCTGGGACTATTGCTCCAGAGTCAACACCCTTCCGCCAAAAGAAACTGGGCACCACAAAACCCCTGCTAGGGCTGGGAGAAGCTGGGACAGACGTCACTACTGTGTAATCATGGCTTTGGACTGGCGGGACCTATGAACAATACGGAAATGAGTAGACTATTCCTTTGTGTAAGTTTTCTTTTCAACTTAATGATGTGTAAATGTGTTTTGTTTTTTAATTTACTGGATGGCTGCTGGCTTTCAAGGAGCTGTAAATAGATCCCAATGGAGTGTGTTTAGACCCAGCAACTTTGCAGTTCTGTGGTCCATGGGTGTGCTTTTCGTGGCTTTGGTGGGTGTTCCCATTACCACAGTGACGGAGTAGAAAAGGCACAGCCTTGGGGAAATGACAGATCTTCACTGGCATCTCAGTTCCACTGGCTTGTATGTGGCCTAGGCCAGTTAGGTAGTCTCCTGAGGCTCAGTTTCTTCATCTGGAATATGATGACATTGGAATCAGGGTTAAATGGAATAATTTAGCTAAAGTCTGGGCACACAGCAGGTACAGAAGAAGCTCTCTCCTTTCCTTCCAATGGAGGCATCTGCGTCCTGTTAAGGAAACCTTACCACGGAGGATGGAACCACTTAAATAGGACCCTGCCTTCTCTAGGGCAGGGGCAACCTCTTCCGTGTCATTACATCTACCTCCTGCCCCCAATGGCTAGCGCAGGACCTGATGTGGGGTAGAAACTACATAAAAATTTATGCCCGAAGGTCTGTGGACATTTAACCTTCAACATAGGTGATTTTTAATGACTAAGTGAAACCACTTCTCCCTCAGTTCACTTACCAAATACAGCTGAGCCAGACAGATCAAAGAGTCCCATGACCGTAATAAATCTGGCCTAAAGTATATCCTTTTGTGAATTGTAATAAAAAGGCTCTCCCACACTAGGACCTGCAGCAGGTGCCTAGGGATTCCCGGAGTGTGCCGGGAGCCATTCGGGTTGCTGAGGAGTGCCCAGGTGTCTTCTGCCTTCACTCATTGAGTCCGAAGAAGACTCAATGGTCCGAAGAAGAGACCCTGAAAAGGAAAAACAGCTCTGGTTGGAAAGAGGCACTTTACCCTGTCATTCTGGTGTGTAGGACACGTCAACCAATGTATCAATGAATTAATCAATAAGCCAGTCTGTGGATAGCCACTCCTTGTTGGGCAGAATCATTGATTTCATAAATATATATCAAAATAATGATAATAAGAGTAACAACTCATAATACCACTACAGCCTATTATTCACTGAGGGTCTCCCTGGCTACAGGCGGGGTACCAACCCGAGAGGAACAGCTCCACTGCTCTGAAGCAGGGGATGGAGGAGCGAACAGGATGGCCCTGGCACACTGGTACAGGCTATGACAAGCAAGAGTCAAGTCCCCTCTGGGGTCCCAGGAGAGATGTTTTAAAATGGCTCCTCTAACTACTGTGTTGGAAAAAAGATTGTAGGTGGCAAGGACAGAAGCAGAAAGATCAGCTAGGAGGTGAATAAAAGAATCCCAGTGAGAGGCGACGGTGGCTGGATGACGGGGAACAGTAGAGGATTGAAAAGTGCTAGGAATCCGGAGTTTTGGAATTTTCTCCTTCCTTCCTTTCTTTTCCTTTTCCTTTTTTGGATGGAGGCAACGGGATTTGCCGGTGGATTGGAGAGTTGTGTGAGAGAAAAGGATGAGTCAAGGATGACTCAAACTTCTTTGGCCTCCAATAGGGATGACTGGGGGTGGAGCAGGTTTGGGAGAAAATCAAGAGTTCAGTGTTTCTCCTGTTAACTTCAAGACGCCTGTTGAGCATTCTGGCAAAGATGTTGAGTGGGCAGTCATGAGTTCATAGCAGAGGTCTGGGCTGGATATAGAGCTTTAGGAGCCACCAGGGCACGGAGGGCATTTAAAGCGGTATCAGACGAGATCAGCAGCAGATGGATTAGGGATGGAGAGGACCAAGGACTGAATTCTGAGTCATTACAACTATTCACGGGTTCAAGAGAGGCGCTGAAGCCAGTTGAGGAGACTGAAGAAGAGTGTCTCTTTCATTTAAGACAATTTACACCATTCCTGTATTCTATCTCCTCCCCTCTCCTGGGAGGAAGATTCACAGATCATCCTCCTCATTTTCAAATCATTCTCTTTCTCCTGGTTTCTTCCCATCTCCTTATAGACCTGCTCAGGTGACTCTAAAGAAAACCCTTCCTTGACTCCTAAGTTCTCCACTAGCTTTTACTCTGTTTTTCTCTTTCCCTTTACAAATAAACTTCTTTCTTTCAACATTAATTAAATACATACTATATGCCAGCTATGAGGATGTAGAGACATAAAGTAGACTTTATCCTACTTGAAAGAATATCTATTTATTTCTACCTTTTCTACTTTCATAAACCATTTTGGATAGTATTTTGGATGTGTATATATAATGGAATATAACATATATAATAATAACTATGCATAAAAATTTTGTACTCAGGAAAATACAATTTAAAATAGAAGAGTGAGCTAAGAAAAAAAATACAACACACAAGCAAAGGTAAAAAGATTCTGTAAGAATATAATTGAGCCACCAATCTCATCAGAATTTCTGGTTAGAAAAAGGGAAATGGAAATTTCTTTTAAAAATTTACTGACATATAAAACACATCCAAAAAGTTCTCATATAATTACATGGATCTATACCTTTTTACAACCTGAACACCCTATTTAACCAGCACCCGGATCAAGAAATAGGACATTATTCATACCCCAGGCTCTCCCTTTGTAGATATTTCTAGTCTTCACAGGGACTGACATCAAATTTTCCTGTATCAAACTTTCTGGGAATTACTTTTTGAGTTTCATTGTTTATGAGATGACACGCTAGTTCCTCAAGAAAAAGGAGTTTTCTGGAATTTAATTCTAAAAAAAATATTTTATTCTGGAATTTAACTTAACAGACACTGAAAAATTTGGATAGACTATACCTTGTCTGTTTCTGTAACATATTTTGGATGGCATATGCATAGATGTGTTTATATAATGAAAGATAAAATATAAAATTAGAAACTAAAGATTATGAAGGGCAAGAGTGGCAGCTCTTTAGCATCATCTGAAGCCCGACAAGGGACAGGCAGAAGGTAGAACGTGGAAAGGATGGTGTGTTAGATGCCAGAGAAATCAAGCAAGACAGGGGCTGGGAGTGGCCCTTGGATTTGGAAAGTAGGAGGCAGCTGGCCCAGTTTCCTGGAGTGATGGAGGCAGAAGCCACATTGAGGGAGGACAAGAATAGATTTGGAGCTTTGAAGTGATGGCTCTGAGTGGAGACCTCTATTTCTAGAAGGTCCATTCTCATGGAAAGGAGAGAGAGGGTGGTAGGCAGAGAAAGTTGCAAAACCTTCTAGGTTTTGTTTATTTCTCAATAAAATGGGAGAGGCTTAATTGTGTTCTTGGCAAAATAGGTAGTCAAAAGGAGAGGAGAGAGATAAAGGGGAGAGAAACGAAAAAGAAGCAAGGACCTAGATAAATTTTCATACTGCATACACAGACACACAGACACACACACACACATACTCACAGACACGTGCACACATTCTCTCTCTTCTCTCTCTCTCTCACACACACACACAACCACTAACTTGGTTTCTCTCTCTCTAACTTTTTCTGGTCATGGGCCCCTCTCCTTGCCATTGTTCTTTGTTTTGAAGTCAAGATGGCTCTCAGCAACAGCACGCACAGCAGGGGGCTCTAGGATGGGATCCAATCGGGTCTCTCCCTGAAGGGAGGGGCACTGTGGGGTATCTGCTGGACTTTACTTCGGCCATCTGTCCCAGAAGGTCAGGGCTGCAGGGGACCTTAGAGAGTGAACAGTCTGTGTCCTTATTTTCCAAATGAGGACACCGAGGCCCATGCTTCCCTGTCGACGTGGAGCCGGCAGCGGCAGAGCTGAGCCCCAGACCTCTGGGCTGCTCCTTCACAGCTTCTGTTGGCCTTTCCAGGGTGGCCCCCACTGCCCCCCCCCCCCCCCCCCCGCATCTGTCAACCTGGAGTTTCTTAAATTTCAGCAGGTATCCAAATCTCCTGGAGGGTTTGTTAAGACCCAAATTCCCTGGGCCCCACCCCAGAATTTCAGATTCAGTCGGACTGAGATGACGCCAAGAATTCGCATCTCTAATAGCCTCCCAGGGGATACAGGGGCCTCTGGTCTGGGGGCCACACTCTGTAGACACTACTGAGAAGGTGCTGGGGGCAGCAGTGACACAGAGCGTGACAGGGAGGGAGGAAAGCTGAACCTGGCTCCTGGGAGCTTTTCCTTCGGGCTGCTCTCATTTCCCTCAGGTGAGGCCTGAACGAGGTGGAGGTGGCCAGCTGCCAGCCCTGAGAAGATGAGCCATTCCACCTTCTAGCCACCAAAGATCCAAGGAATGCAGTGGGGCAGGCTGTACTCTGAGACTAATCCTGGCAGAGTCGGGCTGTCGTTAAACACAGCACAGTCTGGCCTATTGCATTCCTCCCCCATCCCTGGGGAGAGTCACAGGGAAACCCGCTGTTTGGACCCCGGCTGGCGTTCAGACATTACACTCCACTTCCAGCAGCTCTGAGAGCTGCTCCCCAGCTCCTGTCCCCAAGGGAAGGGGGGGCTTGCCTTGCTGGGTGTGACCCAAGGTTTTTCTTCCGCATATTCCATTAACTTGGTGCTCAGAGCATATGTCAAGTGAATTCTGTCTCTGGCAGTTTTTTACGCACTGAATTAGTGTGGTGAAATAAAAGCTATAATAAAGCTGTACCAGACTCTTAAATTGTTAAAATTTATTATAAAATGTGCATACTTATTAACTGATATTCGCTTGTGTGCGTTTGCCTGAGCCTGAAGGCAAAGAAGATGAAAAGTGACTCTGTCAAAAGGAGGCCGGGAGTTGGCACCTGGAATCCTCCAGAGTCCCAATGGGGCTGCAAATTCACAAATTCGCGGAGAGCAGGGCTGGCCCCGCCCCAGTGCTGATGCCCACGGCTCTCCACGTCATGGTCCCATGGGAGGGAAGCCCACCCTTCCACTTCAGGGAAACCCGGGGCCAGCCGAGGGCAGTGTGCATAAATGGGGCCTTGCTAGAGTGTTTACACTCAGAGGCTCAGTTACTCACCCTCTCTAATCCTGGGACCGAATGTTCGAGCTCTGGAAAGTTGTTGCAGATGGGCTTCCCCCGCATTCACTTCTGCCGTATCCTCAGGCCTGTTTCCTACTCTGCCTTTTGAGAACCATACGAAGGTGCCAAATTTTCCTCCGCTCAGCTAAGGCTGTTTCCTGATTGGCCCATCACCGAGGAGCTGGTCACTGGGCTGTCCATGCCTCCCAGGCATTCTCCAGAAATGAGGTTGGTGTGTTTTCCCTGCCATTTCCCTGTGGGAAGCTGAAGGATGACGTCTTCTTTGTTACGGAGAGAAATGCTCTGTAGTGACCTTGGGATGGAGTGGGGCTTCCTGCACATTTTGAATCAGGTCCCAGGTTGCTGAGCTGACCCTGGTTCCAACTCGTTTTGCACTTTTGAGTGACATCCTCATTGTTTCTTTTTTAAAGATTTTATGTACTTATTTTTTAGACAGAGGGGAAGGGAGGAAGAGAGAGGGAGAGAAACATCATTGTGTGGTTGTCTCTCATGCGCCTCCTACTGGGGACCCGTCCCACAACCCAGGCATGTGCCCTGACTGGGAGTCGACCACGACCCTTTGGTTCACAGGCCGGCACTCAATCCACTGAGCCACACCAGCCAGGGCCTCATTGTTTTTCTGTTTTCGTTTTTTCAGCCATGGCTCCATATTGCCCCCCTGAGACCAGCTAGACTGTAAATTCACTTGAAGCTGGAGACACCGTACCTAAGAAAAAGTGGGAAAGAAAAGCTCGGAATGTTTCCCAAACACCAAAGCTGGAAGTGTTCTTATGTCTCTGCCACTGTGCCCTGGAGTTGCCCTTGGTGCACTGTGGGTTTCCACCCAGAGCTTCCTGGAACCACAGGCACCGTCTTGAGGTATTGAGAGCCTTGGGCCCTGATCTTGGGGGCTCTCAGCCTCGCCATAATCACCTGTGTGGTCTGTGTGAACTGAAAAACCCAAAGGCAGCTGGGACATCTCCTTGGTCTACAGTCCTTCTGGCCGATGTTCTCATCCAGTCTTTTTTTTTGTTTTGTTTTAATTCTCACCCAAGGACATGCTTATTGATTTTAGAGAGAGGGGAAGTGAGGGAGGGAGAGAGAGAGAGGAAGAGAAACATCTGTGTGAGAGAGAAACAACAATTGGTGCCTCTCCTATACTCCTTGACCAGGGAACAAACCCACAACCTAGGCATGTGACCTGACTGGGAATCGAACCCATGACTTTCACTTTATGGGATGATGCTCTAACCACCTGAGCCACACCAGCCAGGGCAGCCTGTTTCTAATTGGTCCCTGTGTTTAAGGCACTGCTGATGCCTGAGCCTGAGTTCACCATTGCACTAAGTGGGGGAGTACTCCAGGGCTGAGGTTCTGCTTTCCTGTGGATGTACTGCTTTTGCTGAGATACCCGTCCATCCATTTTCTGACCCTGGGACAATAGACTACCCCTTGAGTGGGATGTGGAGAGGAGGATGACCTATATTTTAAAGACTATTGGATGGTACAGGCTGCTTTCTCCCTTCCAGTCACTAATTGGAGAAAGTAAAATTTACCAGCAGAAATTTAAGATACCTATCCAAAACCCCAACTTCTCCCTTTTCCCTCCTTGGCCCCATCAAAGCCTAAAGATTCTCCACAGGGAATGAAGGGAGAGTAACACATGTTTGGATTCAAACAGAGAGATGGTTTATTCCTTTTCCACCTCCCCTTGGCATGGTTGTGTGGTGCACACAGAACATAACAGGATTACATCAATATGCAACAAAGCGAAGTCTAGTTAGTTCATCAGTGTCATCTCTCTGGCCTAGCAAGGTGATTTCCTGGTTTTCAAAGGCAGTGAAATTGCCGATGTGAGAGCTGGTGCCTGCTGAAGTCGATCATAAAGTGGGCCGCTGAAGAGAGCCGTGGTGCACAGCAGAAGCCCCACAGCTAGGATCCATTTATACGTGCTCTGCATTGTCCCTGAAAAGATGCGGGGTGGTCGTTTGCCCAGATACATATCCCACAGCAAGATGTAATTAAATGAAAATTAAATGGACAAAGAAAATAAGACAAAGGGAAAACAAGACAGGGAAAGCAAGAATGGATCCAGGAATAAGGTTAGGACACAAATTCATGACATCTGACCCTGTACATTTGCTAGAGGTGGGACTCTGGGGCAGCCCTGGGCTTTCTCTCACCAACACAGGGAAAGAAACAGCCCCTCATTGCAGACACATCATCCTCGCAATAAAAGCAAAGCCACTGCTCAGAAAAGGCACAGCCATTCCTGTTACTGGAGGCAGGGAGAAATATTCCCCTTGGTCCTCACAGGGAGGACATGCATACTGCAACAAACAGTGTCCCAAGGGGCCTTAGTGTCCACAGGGTGAGAGTTTAATAGGCTACCCCTTGGAACTTTCCTCAAGGTAGGGAAGATGGTGAAGGGGATAGATCTGCCCCAAAATACTCCCTGAAGGTCTGACTCAATCCTTTTTTTTTAAACCTTCACCTGAGGTTATGTTTATTGATTCTTAGAGAGAGAAGAAGGGACAGAGGGGGAGAGAGAGAGAGAGAGAAATGATGCGAGAGAGAAACATTGATCCATTGCCTTCTGTATGCGCCTCAATCAGGGATTGAATCAACTACCTACGTGTGTTCCCTGCCTGGTGATCAAACCCACAACGTTTTAGTGTATGGGATGACTCTAACCAAATGAGCCATCTGGCAGGGCTGACTCAGTCTCAATCAGAGATTAAGTTATCTACGATAGGCTGCCTTCCTTTAAAGCCAATTTCATGAGTGATTCCATGTTGTGGTGTCAGAGGCTGCTGCAGTGTTTAAGTGTGTGTGTGTGTGTGTGTGTGTGTGTGTGTGTGTGTGAGTTTAGGGGATGGTAAAAGACAGGGGTCCACTGAGGGTTTATATATCCCAAGCTCTCAACTTTGTTCCCATAATTTTTCACATTGGGGTTCCTCATAAGATTTACTTGAAGAAGTAAAGGGTCCCCAGTATGTATAGTAGCTTAAAATCATGGTTTGGAAAATAGATGGATGTAATTCAATGGGTGATTGTTTTCCCAATAGTGTGAGTGCTGGGCAATGAATTTTGAGCTGATTCTCCTTGACAAGTACTTGGAAGGCAGCATCCCTGGGCTTCTGGTTAGGTACAACCCCATATGCTTTAACAGTTGGTGGAGCTGGAGGTGGCCCCCAAACTCTCCCATGAAAACCAAGGAGGTGCCCAGGACACCGTCCTGAACAGAACATTATTCGGGAGCTAGCTGCCGCCAGACCAGTTCCTTAGAGCGCGCCTCTGTTCTGACGGGTTGGTTTCGACCAGCACCCATTCTGACTGGTCAGTGCCTGCACCCTAACGGTTGTTACACATTCAGAACATCAGCCTGCCTGGGAGCAGGACTGCGAGACTCCTCAAGGAGAGTTAGGGGTCCCCTGCGGAGTCCTGACCAAGGGTCTAAGAACTCCCCGAACTCTGGCCATGGCAGAAAAACTTTTAACCTAGAAAAAATTTGAACAATTACCTCAGACTTTAACCACTTCATAAAAACCCATTATGTTTAACTTTGGACACCATAATTTCCTCTGATATTAACTGACCACAAATTAAACGCCTAGGTCCTGGAATGAGCGGACTTCATACACATATTTTATACTCTAATACAGTTCAGTGATGAAGAGTGTGTTTTTGAAAAATGATGACAGTGGCTTTCAAAATAGCTGATCTACGTGCTTTCTTCCTGGCAATAACGTGAGATCAAAGCCACTTGTCCAGAACAGCCACTACTCATTCATGGGCACGACACCATGACTTCTCCTCAAAAAAGAATAGTGATTATTCTGATTATTCTGTTCTCCATTAGTGTTCAGTTCACCTAGGAGGGGCCTCAATTTATGAGGTAGAAAACAAGGAGGAAAAAATACAATTCTGCTCTATACCACATTCATATTTTGGGGTGCTTTCAGTGCACCATCTGCTATTCTGGATGCTGGAGAGAGAGCAAAGCACAGAACTGGGAAGGTTCTTGCTCTTTCAAAGCTCACATTCTAGTGGTGAAAGACAGGCAATAAAAATTTAGAAAGTATGTCTTTCATTCCAAAATGTGAGGCTGGTATCCATCAATTTCTCTTTCTCTTGAGTACGGATCATATTTTCCTGTTTGTTGGTATATCCAGTGATTCTGAATGGTGCCCTGGACTTTGCGAATGATATGTCCTAGAGACTTGGGTTCTGTTATGTTCATCTGCAGAGTATTGATTTGCTTGCTGGTGTGTTTGTTTCAGCAGGAACTTGACTCAGCTGGACAACACTGAAGGGTCCATTCTGAGGTTTAGCTGGGCTGCTTCAGTCTTGCCTTGGGAGTCATTTAGAAGTTTGGCAGAATTCTGATATTTGGGTCTCCCCCTATGTGATTAGCTTTGTTCCAATATGTCCCTCATACTTTCTAGGTGCTGGTGATGCTCTGAATTCTGTTTTCTTATTCTGCAACAGTGAGACTTCAATATTTCTAGCCTCATAGGACACTGACAGGGGTTGGGAAGGGGCTGCTTTCAGGTGAAAACCATAAAAAATGGGAAATCACCTGATGCCTTTCTAACGTTCAAATATCAACTGCCTTTCAGTTTCTTCCTGCTTTGGGTCACTCTGTACTGCTTTTCGGGCATCGTCTTTTATATATTGCCCAGAATTTATGATTGCTACCTGTAGCAGAGTTGGTCTAATAGGAGCTACTCTGTGGTTATTACAAGTGGAACTCCCAAACTTAGCAAATAAATCAATAAATCAGATCATCTCAGATGGTGAGAAATGCTATGATGAAAAAAAAATGGGATAGAAAAGTGGAGTGCGCACGTGGAGAGGGTATTTCACCTGAGTGGCTAGGGAGAGGTTCCTAGGAGGTGACATTGAGCTGAGACCTGAATGATAAGGAGAAGCCAGATGTTAATGGATCTGGGCACGAGTGCCCCAGAGAGAGCACTACATGCCGAGGCAGGAAGGAGGGTATGCTGGAGAGGCCGGGATTAGGTAGCGGGGTTAAGGGAGCAGGTCATCAGAGAGGTGGGCGGCAAAAAGGGCACACAGGGCCTCATAGACCACGGTGAAGCATTGCTATTTTATTCAACATATGATGAGAAATCACAGGAGGACTTTTAAGCAAGGCATCATGGGGTCTATTTTATGCTTTCAAAAGATTTCTCTGGTTCTGCAGAAAACAGGCAAGAGTAGAAGCAGTCTGCTGTTGTCATCTAGGTCGGGGAAGACTGAGGCTCAGGTAAGCGTGGAGCTCTCCCCTCCCCTCCCATTGTGGGCAATGGGTCCCAGCAGTGTAGAGTCTGGATGAGAAGTGAACACCAGGGGTCAGTGCTGACCATTTCTGACCAAGACCTAGATGCGTTTGACAGAGTGGTTCCTAAGACACTGCTCACAACCGAACAGCCTTGCCCAGCCCTATCTGTCTCTCTGGAGCCTGGCCTGGGAAGTTTAGGCCCACAACTTTTCAAGTATGGATCTAGCAGGCATTAGATGGGCCAAGAGCCTTGTCAGGTCGGCCTGGGCTGGGCCCACACCTTCTGGTCCCTTAGCCAGGTGAGGCTCTTCTGGTCAGTCCTGGAATAAGTGGCCTCAAGTCTTGACCTCATATCCTGCCCCATTTCATTCAGTTTCTGGAAGACAATGGCAGAAAAGCCCCTTGGCTTCCTGGCCTGAGCTGCGGGACCAGCACAGCCCAAAAGAGAAACCCCAACTGGGACAGCAGCTCACCTTTGGTCTGAGGCACTTTGCTCCTTTTAGGCTGGGGTGCTTGACATGTTTGGCTCCTTTGGAGGGCACCTTGGAAAGGGAGGATGACCGTTACAATTATTGGAACCTCTTTCCCAAAGCCAGCAGAGGCCACTCCCTGGGCTGAGAGAGGCAGTGGGCAGCTCATGCTTCGAACTCTGTGTACAGACAGGCCTGGACTCAAATGTGGCTCGGCTCTCCCACTTTCTGGGTGTCCATTGTCAGTCACGTTCTGCAACCTGTTTGTATTTTTTCATCCCCACTGGAGATATGTTTATTGATTTTAGAGAGAGAGGAAGGGGGCAGGGAGAGAGAGAGATTGATGTGAGAGAAAAACATTGATCGGTTGCCTCTTGCATGTGTCCCGACTGGGGATTGAACCTACAACCTATGTATGTGCCCTGCCCAGGAATCGAACCTGCAACCTTTTAATGTATAGGATGATGCTCCAACCAACTGACCCACCTGGTCTGGGCTCTGCAACCTTTTTAATCCCTATTTCCTCACCTGTCGGTGAATGGAACACCTCCTCCTTCTTGGGGTTGCTGGGAGGATCAGAGGAGATACTGACAATGGTCTGCAAAGTGCTCGGCAGGACTTGGCAATAGGAAGCACTCAGTCAGTATCAGTGGTGATAATAATGATAATATGTATTACTTTCCCTAATTAAGGCTGGCTGATCACCAAAATGAGACTGTCTTCACAGATCATACAGATTAGAGGTGCCTGCAGCTATGCTAGAGCTCAAGAGCTCATGACTGATGAAGAGTGCCACCATGGGCACCTGTGGCTTGATGGTCACAGTCCCTGGGAGAAACCAAACAGGAGGAGCCCCACCCCCCCCCGTAAGCCTAGTCCCCATCTGACACCATACATAGTTATTAGCGTATCACTGAATATATGCCCTACGCTGTATACAATACATCCTGTGACATTTTTATAACTGGACATTTGTACTTGAGAAGCATCTTCTTAAAATCCCTCAGAACAAGGGGCCTCAATCTGGAATTCATCACATGACAGAGGCCGGTGCTGGTGTCTCTCTGCCGTCTTTCCTGTGCAGGTGTGACAGACACTGTGGCAAGGCATGGCAGCCAGCTTTTTCTCTCAAGGTCCTGCAGCAACGTAGGTGCTAATGGAGGGACCGTGCCAGTGAGGCTGGGAGCCTGAGGGTTGATTAAATCATTGTGCGGTGTCCTTATTCCCAGGAGAGAACCCTCAGAGACGGGCCCAGCCTCAGCCCCGCCCAAATCCTGAGAATTATATAGTTCATCTAGCGTGGGCCTCAGTAATACATGTAGAAAACAAGAAGGATGGAATGAAATAATCCTTCATTCCATCACATTTTTATTTTTGTGGGGCCCATGGTTTGGAGGCAAGGTGGTCCTGAAATACTGGGTGGGATTAACTTGTCCAAAATTCACCCTCACAATTTACAAGTGCCATCAGGTCAGGGCACTGAAAGTTTTGGTCTCCAATTCTAGGAATTTTAGACTTTAAATATGTTAGAGTCCCAGATGTTAGCGCTGCACTGAAGCTGGGCCTCTGCTCCAGCAGCCTGCTAGAGCTAACGAGCTGGCTTCTCACACACTTGAGTACAGAGGCAGAAACATCTTTCTTTTAAATTACAGTTGACACACAATGTGGTATTAATTTCAAATGTAGAACATAGTGATTTTACATTTATATAATTCACAAGGTGTTACCCCCACCCCCCGCCACGATATATCTAGTACCTAACAGACACCATGCATCGTTATTAGAATGTTGCATCCTGTGACATTTTTACAACCGGACATTTGTACTTCATAAGTATCTTCTTAAAATCCCTCAAAACAAGGCGTCTCAGTCTGGAATTCATCACATGACAGAGACTGGTGCGGGTGTCTCTCTGCCGTCTTTTCTGGGACTTGACCAGTCTCAGAGGCTTCTGCTCAGGGTCAGGAAGCCCGGCCCTGCACCCCATCTGGCAGGAGGGCACAAATGTGGATGCATATATTTTCCAGAGAGAGAGAACCTGTGCTATAGCAGGTATGGCCCCCTTCTTGAATGCCTAGGAGATGTGGGACATCAGGATGCGAGGCCCTTCCTGCACAGTGGGTGTGGCTCCTGTAGGGAGGTGCCACCCTGTGTTTCCCGGGCCACCTGAAGGTGAGGCTAGCCAGCCCTGGAAGAGCCAGCCAGCCCTGGAAGGACTGGAAAGAAGGAAGAACATCTCCTCCCTCACCTGTGTGAGGCCTGGCTCTCCCTGCCTTGGAGTTCAGCTTTCTGCTGGCTCCCCAGAAAAATAAAAAAGCAAAGAGCAGATGAAAGGAAATAAGAGGAGCACACGTGCACAGTGATGCAGGACTGGTAGGAAGTAGAAAAACTGCGACTTGAGATTGAAGGAAAAATAAGAGGGAGTGAAGAGAAAAGGGAATCAAATAGAAATACAAATTCTGAATAATCAAACACATACAAATAAAGGCGAGGTGATAAAAATAAGGTGAAATTAATGAGACTGGTGTCAAAGATAAAGCCAACAAGACAAGTTAAAAACAGGAAAAGTTAAAAAAGAGAAAGAGGATTAAAAAATAAAAAAAATTACACAAAAGATTAAAATTAGGATGCAAAACAGTCATGGCGGCTCTGCGGGCTGGGCTACGCCAGCCCCCAGACTCGGGTGACCCAAGGCTGCCTGCTGCTCTGAGGGCCAATGCTTGAGAGGCAGGTGCTGATGTAAAGGAAAGTGGTTTATTCAGATGCCGGCCACTGGGAAGATGGGGAACTCATGTCTCAAAGCCCATCTCCCCATGGCAGTGGTGATAGAGGTTTTTATAAGGAGAGAGAGGGAAACAGAACAAAGATCAAGGGAGGGGACTGAAAAGTTCTCCATGTGCAGACGAGCACAGTCCATTCCAAAAAGGCAAGTGATGGTCCGGTGTGCGTCATCCTGCTTTAGTCATCCTGGATTCACGTCATCCTGGCTGCGAGGAGGAAGGTCAGCGAATCTCCCAGAGCTGGACGCCTGAAGGTCGGAGTCTGTATCTTTTGAAGTTAGTTCCTAGGATTTATCTACAAACATGCTGTTTATCTACAAGCTACATATTTAGTCAGAGTCAGCACTTACAGAAGCAATGTCAGAAGAATGGTGGGCTAGGTTACAATTCCCCACTGTTATAATGTCCCTTTGCAAAGATGCTGGGCAGAAAGGAAAGCACAGTGAGGGCCTGCCCAGGTTTCTATGTCCAGGGTCCCCAGCAAATAGATGAGCCCAAACAGCCCTCTTAGCCCCAAACACTGTTGCCCTTGCTGGGCGAGTTTAAGAGGGAAGTCCCTTCCCCCACAGACCAGGTGCTCAGGTGAGTGTGGATTCTCCCCTTCTCTGCACTCCAACGCCTCTGCCCTTGGGCATTTGGGGGTAAAGGAGCCCTGAAATTCACATCTCCATCTGCAGTGAGTGCAGCCTCTCTGGCAGCACCTACCTAGCAAGAAGCAAATCACAGGCCTGTTTGGGGGTGTAGACGGTGGTGTTTCCCGTGGGGCGGAAGGCAAGATCAGGTCATTATTTCACCCTAGGCTGGAGCAAAGCTGTGAAGAGTGTTGATTGTGTCTGAAGCTCTTCCCAAGCTCTTTTCTGGTTTTGTCTTCATACAACTCTAGGGTCAGGGAATGGTTAGCAGCATGAGGAGCACCTGATCTGCATACCCACCCTGGGAATGCTGGGAGAAAGGCAGGTCCCTAGGATGGCTCCAAGCTGGAGAAAGAGTGGCATCTCTGGGACACCAGTGTTCTGCTGTTGGAACTAGGAGAGGCAATGGCACTCCCCAAACCCAGCCTCCAAGGACTGTCTGAGAAGGATCCTCAGGATTGTCCCAGACACAACCCCGGAGTTGAGATGATGAGCAAATGCTCTGTCCTGGTGCACCAAAGGGCATATCAAAGGAAAGCTAGGTATTGCTGGGGTTTCTTTCCCTTCTTTTTCTAGGCTTTTAAGGGGGTGGGGTTCTGCCCAGATGTCCAGCAGAGTTAACATTAGATTATGTAAGGAGCTTGAACCTGTGGAGACCTATCCAGAAAGAGTCGGCCAAGAGGTGTATTCCCTGTGGGAAGCTCTCTGTAAGCTGGAGGAGCCCTGGGTGGGTTGGGAGCAGGGCTGAGAGGGATGGTTGCCTAGAAGTGGTGAGTACATGGCCCTAGGGAGCCCTGTGCTGGTGTTGGGGACAATGTGAGGAGAATGTTGTCCTCTGGGAGGGAGGGCAGAGTCTCTTACCTAAGATGAGGGGTGGGCATGTCCCCCAGCCAGCGTGGAGAGCTCCAAGCGGAACTTGGGCATTGCGTACTCCAGACCCACTGATGAGCAGCGCTCACCATGACCGGGGAATACGAAAAAGGCAAAGGACTCCTCTCCACTCTCAGAACTTCTGCCAACACTGCCACCAAGAATAATAAGCATGTAGAAACTAATTATACATCTGAACAAATCTGTTTCAGTTTACTGGATTGAACATAATCATATTAAAATATAATGAATACAATCAAACACACAATGTGTGATGGAATAACCACTTAGGAAACGACGCTGGAAGAGGACGCTGGCGGCTGGCTGAGAGTGGGGTGGCGAGGGCCTAGGTCTGCGGTACAGTGGGAGCGAAGCCCCCCATGGGCCTGTGATTGATTTCCTTGTCAGTTTTGGTGTGGGTCCTAATCCGCTGCCTTCCACCCTCCCTCACGCAGTCTTGCCCACGCAAACTAGTGGTGGTTCTGCAGCCTGGTCTTGTTGTTTGGTGTTTAATCTTTGTCTCATTTGGTGTGCAGGGGTACAGAAAGGGTTATAGAATGTTTATGGCATACTGGTGACCATAGCCCTTGACCCTCTGGGCAGCCGAAGTCCACTGAACAGGTGGCCTTGCCAATCCCGTTGTGTGGAAGGTCTTGCCCACATCCTCCCAAGAAGGGGACCAAATAGCTCTGGTTCTTCCCCAACCCCCGGCCTCCAGATGCCAGCCTGGACCTCCCTCAACTGTACTTGCTGAGCACACGCCCTGGTCTCCAGCATGGGTGGGAGCCAGGCCTCTCCTGGGAATCCTGGAGAAGATGCGGCTCCTTGGCAGCTGACCTGGCACCTGAAGCAGGTTTTGGCTTAGCACACCCTCGACCAAGGCCTTGGTTTAGCTCCTCATGGCTTCTTCCTGCTGCCCTGCCTTTCTCTGCCTCCTGGCCCCACCTGGGCCAGCTTGGCACAGTCCTTGGCTGAGTGTGACATCGTAGGTGCCATTGGAAAGTGCCAAGGGCGGACTGAGGGGCCTGTTCAGGCATCAGTGGTCAGCTCCCAGAAGAGCAGCACTGCAGTGTGAAGAAAATTGAGTCTGGCTGACACTGTCTGTTTCTGTGCTACCTCTAGACAGGGGCGGGGGCTCCTGGACCCCAGGAGTACATCTGAGAGGGGCACCTGAGAGACTGCAGGTGAGGGGAGCCGCAGGTGAGAGAGCCTGACTGTGCCCCCAACCGGGTTCCCACGGTCAGGCCTGCTCCACGCCCCACAGACACTCCTGCCCTGACAGGCCCCTGCCCATGGCCTGGGTCCCACCGCGTTAGTCGCTGCTCAGGCCTCGAGTGCCTCACAGGCAGCACCAGGCAACAAACTATCTTGCTGCTGCTGTTGTTGTGTATGTGTTGTCGTCGTTTGCTCACAAAGAGCTTTAAAACTTTGAAGTAGTTGCTGGCATTGAAAAATCAGCTAGTTTACTATTTATTTAAAAATCAGCTGATTTCTTTTTTAACAGTCTGATTTCCAGCTTCTCGTTAAACATTACCTCCCGCCATGCTGGGCCACCTTCCCTACAGCAACAGCCAGTCTGTGACAAGCTGGGGCTGCCCCTTTGGACAAGGCGCACCGTTCCGCCGTGGTCTCCTGCCACCTCCGGGATTGCCATTTGGCCGCTTTGCCCCTGTCCATGACCAGGCAGTGCTGTGGGCATCTGGGTCACCACACCCTGTTCTGTATTAAGAAGGCGGCAATGCTGGTGTGTGAGCAGTGGATCGCACACTGTTGTGACTTAGAAGCCTGTTAACCTCCTCTCAGTCAGCTCGGGCTGCAGGACAAAATCCCACTGACTGGGGGAGGGGCTTACACCCCAAACTTTTATTTTCTCACAGTTCTGGAGGCTGGACCTCTGAGATCAGGTTGCCAACTTGTTCGGGTGCTGACGAGGCCTCTCTGGCTTACGGATTGCTGATGTCTTACTTCTTCCTGTGTCCTCACATGGCAAGCAGAGAGGAAGTTGGGTGGGCAGGGGAAGAGAGAGAGGAGGAAAGAGAGAGATTGACATTATTTCCTTTTCTGATAAGGCCACACACAGCCCTCCGAGCCTAGGGCCCTACCTACCCTTACAATCTCATTTATTCTGAGTCACTGCTTTAAAGGCCTTGTCTCCAAGTGCAGTCACATTGGGCTTTAGTGCTACAACCTGTGAATTTGTGGGGGGTGGAGGACACGGTTCAGTCCAGCGCATACCTGGAATTCAGGGTGTACCTATGGAGACAAGAAGACAGCCGTCGGGGATGGAACATAAATGGCTA
>PVKM010002824.1:0-61746 GCA_004027735.1 Carollia perspicillata
TTATTACAATATTATTGACGATATTCCCAAGGCTATACTTTACATCCCCATGACTATTCTGTAGCTACAATTTGTAGTGCTTAATCCCTTTACCTTTTTCATCAATTCCCCTACTCCCCTCCCATCTGGCAACCATTGAAATGTTCTGTATCTATGAGTCTGTTTCTGTTATAGTTGCTTGTTTATTTTTTTTCCTGGATACCTCATAAAAGTGAAATCATATAACATTTGTCTTTCTCTGACTTATTTTACTCAGCACAATACCATCTAGGTTCATCCATGTTGATGCAGATGGCAAGATTTCATTCTTTTTTATAACAGTCATATCCCATTTTATATATGTACCACATCTTCTTTATCCACTCATCTATTGATGGACACTTAGGTTGCTTCTATATCTTGGTTATTGTAAATATTGCTGTAATGAATGTATGAATGTATGTCTTTTTAATTCAGTGGTATGGGTTTCTTTGGATAAATACCCAGAGGTAGAATTGCTGGGTCCTTCTTTGTCTCTTGTTATATAGCCTTTGATTTAAGGTCTATTTTCTCTGTCATAAGTATTGCTACCCCAGCTTTTTGTTTGTTTTCATTCTCATGAAATATCTTTTTCAATCCCTTTACATTCAGCCTGTGTTGTGTTTCCATCTGAAGTGAATCTCGTATACACAGCATATGCAAAGGTCTTGCTTTATATCCGTTCAGCTTCCATTTGTCTTTTGATTGAACCATTTAATCCATTTGCATTTAAAGTAATTACTGATATATTTTTATTGTCACTTTTTATCCATATGTTTCTTCTTCTCCTTCTTTTTCTTCTCCTTCTCCTCCTCCTTCTTCTTCTTCAGGAAGACACCCTTTCATGTGTCTTGTAAAACTGACCTGGTGGTGATGAACTCCTTTAGATTTTTCACGTCTGAGAAACTCTATCTTTTAATCCTAAATGATAGCTTTGCTGAGTAGAGTAATTTTGGTAGTAGGTCCTTGCTTTTTATGACTTTGAATATTTCTTGCCTATCCCTTCTGGCCTGCAAAGTTTGTTGAGAAATCAACTGACAGTCTTATGGGAGCTCCCTTGTAGATTACTAACCAGTTTGCTTTTACTGCTTTTAACATTGTCTCTTTGTCTTTAACTTTTTGTAATTTAATTATGATGAGTCTTAGAATAAGCCTATTTGACTTCATGTTGTTTGTAACTCTCTGCACTTCCTTCACTTTATGTCTGTTTCCTTTACCAGGTTAGGAAAGTTTTCCATCATTACTTTTTCATGTAGATTTTCACATATTTGCTCTCTGTCTTCTTCTGGCATCCCCATGATGTGAATGCTGGTAAGTATGAAGTCACAGAAGCTGCTTATATTATTTTCATTTATTTGCATTCTTTTTATTTATTTATTTATTTTAATTGGTGTTCGAGTACACTTCTCTGTCTTTTACTCCCATCCCACCCCCCAGTGCTCCCCACCTCCCTCCCATTTCCAACCCCCTAGTTTTTGTCCATGTGTCCTTCATACTTCTTCCTATAAGCCCTTCCCCCTTTCCCCTGAAATTCCCTCCATTCTACCCTCTAGTCACTCTCAGGCTGTTCTCTATTTCAGTGTCTTTGGTTATATTTTGCTTGCTTGTTTGTTTTATTGTTTAGGTTCCTGTTAAGGGTGAGATCATATGGTATTTGGCTTTCACTCCCTGGCTTATTTCACTCAGCATAATGCTTTCCAGTTCCATTCATACTGTTGCAAAGGGTAGGAGCTCCTTCTTTCTTTCTGCTGCATAGAATTCCATTGGGTAAATGTACCATAGATTATTGATCCATTCATTTACTGATGGGCACCTAAGCTGCTACCAACACTTGGCTATTGTAAATTGTGCTGCTATGAACATTGGGGTGCATAGGTTCTTTTGGATTGGTGTTTCAGAGTTCTTAGGATATAATCCTAGCAGTGGAATTGCTGTATCAAAGGGAAAAATCCATTTTTAGCTTTCTCAGAAAATTCCATACTATTTCCAATGGTGGTTGTACCAGTCTACAATCCCACCAACAGTGTACTAGGGTTCCCTTTTCTCCACAACCTCTCCAACACTTGTCCGTTGCTTTGTTTATGATGGCCATTGTGATTGGTGAGAAGTGGTATCCCATTGTGGTTTTAATTTGCATCTCTTTGATAGCTAGTGATATTGAATATCTTTTCATGTCTCTCCGGATCCTCTGTATGTCCTCCTTGGAAAAATGTCTGTTCAAGTGCTTTGCCGATTTATTAATTGGGTTACCTGTCTTCTTAGACTGGAGTCATGTGAGTTCTTTATGTATTTTGGAGGCTAAACCCTTGTCTGAGGTATCATTGGCAAATATGTTTTCCCATATAGTTGTTTCTCTTTTTATTTTAATGCTGTTTTCTTTAGCCTTGCAAAAGCTTTTTATTTTGATGAGATTCTATTTGTTTATTTTTTCCTTTATGTCCCTTGCTCTAGGGGACATGTCAGTAAAAAATTTGCTGTGATAAATATTTGAGATTTTCCTGCTAATGTTCTCCTCTAGGACTTTAATGGTGTCATGGTTTATATTTAAATCTTTTATCCACCTTGAATTTATTTTCTCATAAAGTGTAAGTTGGTGTCTGAGTTTCATTTTTTTCCACATAGCTGTCCTGTTCTCCAAACACCATTTGTTGAAGAGGCTATTGTTACTCCATTTTATGTTGCTGCACCCTTTCTCGAATATTAACTGACCATAAAGACTTGGGTTTATTTCTGGGCTCTCTGTTCTGTTCCACTGGAACATGTGCCTATTTTCATGCCAGTACCAGGCTGTTTTGATTATGTTTTGTTTGTGGCCCTGTAAAACAGTTTGATATTAAGTATTGTGATCCCTCCTACTTTCCTCTTCTTTCTCAAAATTGTAGCAGATATTTGGGGTAGTTTATGGTTCCATATAAATTTTTGAAGTGTTTGTTTATGTCTGTGAAGTATGGCATTGGTACTTTAATAGGTATTGCATTGAATCTGTAAATTGCTTTGGGTAGTATGGAAATTTTGATAATGTTAATTCTTCCAATACATGAACACGATATATGTTTCCATTTGTTTGTGTCTTCCTTAATTTCTTTCTTCAGTTTTGTGTAGTTTTCTACTTACAGGTCTTTTACCTACTTGGTTAGCTTTATTCCTAGGTATTTTTTTGCTGTTGTTGCTATAACAAATGGGATTTCCCCCCTGATTTCTGCTTCTGATGTTTCATTTTTAGTATATAAAAATGCCTTTAATTTCTGGATATTGATTTTGTATCCCGCTGTTTTGCCAGATACATTTATTAAGTTGAGCAGTTTTGGGGTGGAGTCTGTAGAATGTTCTATGTACACTATCATATCATCTGCAAACAAAGACAGTTTTGTTTCCTCCTTTCTGACTTGGATGCCATTTATTTCCTTTTCCTATCTGATCGCTGTGGCTAAAACTTCCAATACTATATTGAGTAGAAGTGGTGAAAGTGAGCAACCTTGTCTTGTTCCTGATCTTAGTGGGAAAGATTTTAGTTTTTTCCCATTGAGTATGGTGTTGGCTGTAGGTCTCTCATATCTGAACTTTATTATGTTGAGGAATGCTCCCTCTATTCCCACTTTGCTGAGTGTTTTTATCATAAATGGGTGCTGTACCTTATCAAATGCTTTTTTTGCATCTATTGATATGATCATGTGATTATTGTTTTTCCTTTTGTTTATGCGATGTATTACATTTACTGATTTGCAAATATTGAACCATCCTTGCATCCGTGTTATGAAACCACTTGGTCATGCTGTATGATCTTTTTAATGTATTTTTGGATGTGGTTTGCCAATATTTTGTTGAGGATTTTAGCATCTATGTTCATCAGCGATATTGGCCTGAAGTTTTCTTTTTGTTGTGTCTTTATCTGGTTTGGGGACTAGGATGATGCTGGCTTCATAATAAGAGTTTGGGAGTCTTCCATCATTTTTTATTTTTTGGAATAGTCTGTGAAGGATAGAGGTTAGCTCTTCCTTAAATGCTTTGTAGAATTCTCCTGTGAAACCATCTGGTCCAGGACTTTTGTGTGTTGGGAGGTTTTTGATCACTGCTTCAATTTCATCTACTGTTATTGGTCTGTTCAGGCTTTCTGCTTCTTCTTCATTCAATTTTGGAAGATTATGTTTTTCTAGAAATTTGTCCATTTCACCTAGGTTTTTAAATTTCTTGGCATATAGCTCCTCATAGTAATTTCTTACAATCCTTTGTATTTCTGTGGTATCAGTTGTAATCTTTCCTCTTTCATTTCTGATTGTGTTTATTTGGGTCCTCTCTCTTTTTTTCTTGATGAGCCTGCTTAAAGGATTGTCAATTTTGTTTATCTTTTCAAGGAACCAGCTCCTGGATTTATTGATCCTTAGAATTGTGCTTTCATCTCTATGTTATTTAATTCTGCTCTGATCTTGGTTATTTCCTTCCTTCTACTTACTCTGGGCTGATTTTGTACTTGTTCTTCAAGTTCTTGTAGATGTAGGGTTAGGTTGCTTGTTTGAAATATTTCTCTCTTTTTTAGATAGGCCTGTATTGCTATGAACTTCCCTCTCAGGACTGTCTTCACTGTGTCCCATAAATTTTGGGTTGTTGTGAATTCACTTTCATTTGTTTCCAGAAACTTTTTGATTTCTACCCTAATCTCATTCTTGACCCATTCATTGTTTAATAGCATGCTATTCAAACTCCATGATTTTGAGTAGTTTCAGTTTTTTCCCTTGAGGTTGGTTTCTAGTTTCAGTCCCTTCTGGTTGGAGAGAATGCTTGGTATAATTTCAATTTTCTTGAACTTGTTGAGGCTTCTTTTGTGTCCTAACATGTGGTCTATCTTTGAAAATGTTCCATGTGCATTTGAAAAGAATGTGTATTTAGCTTCTGTGGAATGAAGAGCTCTGTCTATATATATATATATCAGTTAACTCCATTTCATCTAGGGAATTGTTCAATGCCACAATATCTTTGTTGATATTTTGTTTGGAAGCCCTGTCCATTTTTGACAGTGAGGTGTTAAAATCTCCAACTCTAATTGTGTTTCTGTCAATATCTTTCTAGAAATCCTCTAAGATTTTTTTTATGTATTTGGGTGCTCCTATGTTGAGTGCATATATATTTACAATGTTTATGTCTTCTTGGTGGATTCTTTTCTTGAGTATTATGAAGTGACCTTCTGAGTCTCTCTTTATGGCCCTTCTTTTGAAGTTTTGAAGTCTATTTTGTCTGACACTAGTATTGCTACCCTGGCTTTTTTTTTTTTTTTTTTTTTTTTTTTTTTTTTTTTTTTTTTTTTTTTTTTTTTTTTTTACTGTTTGCTGTGAAAATTGGTTTCTGCCCTTCACTTTCAGTCTGTGTAGGTCTTTTTTCCTGAGGCGGGCCTCTTGTACGCAGCATATGTGTGGGTCATGCTTTCTTATTCATTCAGCTATTCTATGTCTTTCAATTGAAACATTTAATCCATTTACATTTAAGGTTATTATGGATAGGTACTTATTCATTGCCATTTTCATACCTGTGTTCCTCTTTGTCTCTCCTTTTCCTTCCTTTTCTTAGAGCACTCCCTTTAGCATCTCTTGCAGAACTGATTTGGTGGAGTTGCATTCTTTTAGACTTCTTTTGTCTTAGAAGCTCTCTATTTGGCCTTCTATCTTGATTGAGAGCCTTGCTAGGTAAAGGATCCTTGGTTGTAAGCCTTTGGTCCTCATTACTTGCAACATTTCTTGCCATTCTCTTCTGGCTTGGAGCTTTTCCATTGAGAAGTCAGCTGCTAATCTTATCGGGGCTGCCTTGTATGTTACTTCCTTCTTCTCCCTTGCTGCCTTTAAGATTCTCTCTTTGTCTTGGAAGTTTGCCATTTTTATTATGATATGTCTTGAAATAGGCCTCTTTATGTCCTCTTTATTGGTACCCTCTGTGTTTCCTGGATTTGTGTGACATTTTCTCTCATCAAATTAAGGAAGTTTTCCATCATTACATTTTCAAATAAATTTTCTATCCCTTGGTTTTATTCTTCTCCTTTAGATATCCCTATTATTTAGATATTATTGCATTTCATATTATCTTGTATTTCTCTTAATCCCTCTTCATTCTTTATGAGCTTCTTTTTCTTTTCTTGATCTTTCTGGGTGTTTTTTTTTCTACTTTGTCCTCTAGCTCGCTGATCCAATCTTCTGCTTCATTGATCCTGCTTTTGATTCTTTCTACTGTGTACTTCAGTTCAGAAATTGTATTCTTCATTTCCTCTTGGCCCTTGTTAATAGTTTCTATTTCCTTTTTCATGTTGATATATTTTGCAGTGAGTACATTGTAGTTTCTCTGTATTTTCTGATAGCTCATTGTGAGCTCATTGAACTTCCTGATAATCATTGCTCTGAACTTCATATCTGATAGTTGACTTGCCTCTATTTCATTTAGCACTCTTTCTGAGGCTTCCTCCTTTCCTTTCATTTGGGGGTTGTTTCTGTCTTCCCATTGTTTGTGAGATTCTTCTTGTTAGCTTCAACTTCTTAAATTAATCTGTTCTGGCTCCCTGGGTTTATGGTGTGAGCTTCTGTGGTAGAATACCTGTGAGATTCAGTGGTGTAGTCTCCTTGATCTCCCAAGCTCACTGGTCTTGGCTGTTGTTTAAGTTGGCTCTGTGTTTGTCCTTGGGATTTGTTTTTTGGGGGTCTTTCTTTGGTAGCTCCTTCCCACCAGCTGGTTAAATGAAGGTCACTCTGTCTACCGCCTCTTGTATTTTGTTTTTCTGTTGAGGGCAGGTTGTGTTGAAGCTGGTTCTTCCATGTGTGCAAGGTTTTGAGGATTCTCTTTTGCTCTTGTTCAACTGTTTGTGCTGGGTAGTTTCTCCACTATTTAGTTATATTTCCAGATAGGTCCTGGATTGAAGTTTGTGTGTTTTCCACTCCCTCTTTCACCTTCTTCTGTTGTTATCAGTTGGTGGTTCCTTTGTTGTTGGGTTTTCTCTTCCAGTGGGTATCCTGGTGGTGTTCACCACTTCAACCTACTCTTTTTTTGTGATCAGTTGGAGGGAAAGGCAAAAGGGTTTAAGACAGCAAGAGAGTATTCTATGATATTTACAGTAGCAGCCAGTAAAGAAGAGATAGGAGATCCTTTGTCTATGTATAGTGTTAACCGTGATATTCCACCCAACTGGTCACTTTTTAGAAAGGATGAAAAGAAGATAAGTCTCTTGTTGGGGAGGGAATGATTGTGAGTTGGATCTAGAAAGCAGTGAGGTTGTGGGAGATCAGATTCTGAGGTAAAGTGAGATAAAAGGATAGTAAATAGGTGTAGTATTTGAGAGAATAGAGTTAACCACTACAGTAATAGAGTTCAGGCAACTGTGAAGTGGGCTAAGATCTAGGAAGGGTGTTATTTAGTATTTACAATTGTATGAAACAGCTATTATTTATAATAATATTAGAGCAACAATCATATACAGAATCTATGTTATCTGGATAACACGAATAGGGAGTATAGAACCTTGAGTAGTGTGCTAAAGGAACAAAAGTGACCTTTAAGGACAGTAAATTAGCAATACACTGTGAAAGAGAGAACAGGGGAAACTTGTCAAATGATACAATATAACCAGCCAAGCAAAGAAGACTATACAGAAAGAGGAGGAATACAAAAATACTATTAAAATAAAAGATGTAAGAATAATGGGAAAAATAATAATACAAACATGCAGTAACTTGCAGGTCCTCTGTCATAGCAAAGTAAAATTTGTCTCTCTCTCTCAACTGTTTGGATGCCCCCTCTTTGTGTCCAACTCTGGTCTCTTCACAGTTTCAGGGTTTGTTTGTCTCACTTGTGGGTATTAAAAAAAAGCAGGAAGAGGGAGGAAGAAGAGATAAAATTGGAAAGAAAGAAAGAAGAAATAAAACAAGAAAGAAGGAAAGAGAAGGAAAGGGTATTGAAAGATAAAAGAATAGTAAAAATTTAAAGAATAAAAGATTATTTAAAAAACAAAGCAAAACAAAAAATTCTTGTTGGTTTCAAACTGGCCAAACCGGTTTTTCTGGTCTTTCTGGCTGCTGCAGGCTGAGGGGTGATTGTTCTGACTTGTCTGCCTTCCCGATATGCACTTAGCCAGTCTTGTGGCACAATGTCCCTAGAGCTAGTCTGGCACCTCTCCCTGGCACCTTGGATGTGGGATCCAGGTCTTCCTCAGAGGCTCTTTCCCTGGGTTATTGCTGTGGGCTGCAGGCATGCTCACTCGGCCAGGCTGCCTCAGTCCCTTCCCAGTGCTATGGGGGTGCACAGGCCCTTGGCGTCGCTGTCCAGCTGGGTGGGGAGGAGGCCGAGCGGCTATTGCAGGAGAATTCCCCAATTTTTGTGTTTGAGAAATCCCTCCTACTCAAGCCTGTTGCTCCGTACAGCCCAATTCTCCAGCCAGACCGGTGACTGTCAGGGTCAGTGCCCATCACTGCGCGACTCTCAACTCTTCCAAGCCGGCGACCACAGACTCCGTGGGTGATCACAGCCCCTGTGCGTTTGCCTCTTTGTCCTTATTCCCCTCTCTCTGACTTCAAGCAACCAGGTCTCTCCCAGTGCTACTTAAACCTTATTTGGCTGGGGAGGGAGGGAGCAGTTGATCTGGCTCTCTCCCAAGGACTCTGTGGTAGGCCCATGGCTCCCAAGGAGTCTGTGGTAGACCCAGTGCAGGGCGGGCGCCTGGTCTGAGACTACAGCCACCCTGGTCCCAGAGCTGGTCCTTGAGACCTTATTGTCCTGAAGCACTCTCCTTACCATCTATCTGTTTTTTTGTGTCCACTACAATTTTTGGTCTCTTATTTTCATATATGCTGGGGTACTGTTGGCTCTTTACTCTGTTCCTCTATAGATCGATCGGCTAGGTTTTTCTCCCGTGTGTAGGGAGAAGTGGAATTTGCTTCCTCCTACTCCATCGCCATCTTCCTTCTCCTCTTGTAGTCTTTTTTCTCTTTGCTGTTCTGATTGGGTGTTTTCTGCTTTCTTATCTTCTAAATCTCTGACTAGATCATCTGCTTCATCTACTCCATTGTTGATTCCCTGTTTCATTTCAGTTAATATTCTTCATTTTCACTGGTTCTTTTTCATGTTTTCTATCTCTGCTTTTATGTTTCCCATGTCTTTAAGTTCTCACTAAGCTCACTAAATTTCTGTATCCCTAACTTTATTGAACATTCTTATAACCAGTGTTTTAAACTCTGCATCTACTAGATTGCTCATCTGCATTTTGTTTAGAGCTTTTGCTGGAGTTTTCTTCTGTTCTTTCATTTAGGATGTGTTTCTTTATCTCCTCATTATGACTGCCTCTCCATGTTGTTTCTATGTATTACTTAGAGCTACTGCCTCTCCTGGTTTTGGTAGAATGGCCTTATGCAATAGGTGTCCTGTAGGATCCACTGGCACAGCCTTACCAGCAAACTGAGCAGCATAGTTCAGGTGTGCCTCTGTGTGAACAGTGTACACCTTCCTGTTGTAGTTGAGCCTTGATTACTATCGACACCTTGATAGGATAGATTTATTCCTAGGCTAATCAGCTGTGAGTACTGGCTTTGACAACCATGAAGATCAGTTGTGCAGGGGCCAACCCCTCAGAGCAGGACTTAATTCATCAGGGCTCTAGTACCCACTTAGACCACTCCTTCAGTGTGTCACTAGTAGAGGTGGTTGGGTGTTGCTTCAACATCGTTTGAAGCTGTCCACCAGATGCATTGACTCTGAAACCTCCCAGGAGGTGAAGGAGAAGATTGCTGCCCCCTGTGCCCTGCCTACTGCTACCCAGCATGAGCTACAGAGCATTTGCAGATGGCTGCTACTTCTGCTGAGCTTAGAAATGCCTGGGAGAGGTCAAGCTTCCAACTAAAATTGGCTGTTGCTAGTGCTAGGCCTGGGAATACTTAGCAAGAGGTACAGAGCATGCCTAGGCCAGATGCTGCTTATTTGAGAGATTTTAGGTAAGTCTGAGCATGAGCCAAGACAGGCAATTTGTATGGAAAAGCCACTGGAAACAACTTGGTTGGCCCTGAAAGTTGAGTGAGGTGGGGTCTCAGGGAATCACTAGGGTGGGGCAAACAGTTTCAACCACATTAATGGAGACTCACATAAGATGCCCACCTGCCAGCTGTGTTGAGGGAAAACTAAGCAAAGAAACAATGGCCTCTGTTAGCACTTCCATCTGAGAGAAGGTTGTCCCTCAAGTATTTAACAGACAATTCAGTTCCTCCTCATCTGTCTGTGGTGCCTTTTAAGATGCTGCTCAAAACTACTGAGTCTATGTTTATGTGCAAGCCCTTTAAGAGGAACGCCTAGGACTCCAGCCATACTCCATCTCACTCAGCCTCAATCCCCGCTGGTTTTTACAGGCAGAAATTATGGGATCATCTCTTCCCATCACTGGAAGCATGGGCTGGGTCCCCTGATGTGGGTCTGAGACCCCTTGCTGTAGTTTCTTCATATCCTTAGTTGTAAGCCTTCTGTTCAGCTAGACTTCAGGCTGTTCTGAATTATGGTTGTTCTGTAGTTCAGCTGTAATTTTATGTGGTTGAAGGAGGATTCAAGTACCTCATTTACCTATGCTGCCATCTGGACCCCAAACCTCAGGAAAAATTTTGTTCATTTAAAATAATTTATTAGTGTGCAAATTTTAAGAACCTAAAAATAAAACTAACAAAGGATAAATTACTATAAATTCAAATTTTTTTCTGAAAAGATGCCATTATATATAACTGAGACCTAAAGATAAATAAAAATAATAATAATAAATAAATAAATAAAATCCACTCTAAAATGCAATAAGATCTCAATGAAATAATTTTACTATTCCAATGATAATTTTTTAAAAAGCAACTTAATCTTAGTAGAAGCTAATCAGGTCCTCTTGTTTTTGTAACTTCTTATCAATTAATTCTGAAATAGGCCTTGTCATCTCATACATGATTAGTACATAACAAAAGTATATGGAACACAAATACCATAGGATCTCATTCATATGTAGAATCTAATGAACAAAGTAAACTGACAAACATAATAAAACCAGAGGCATGGATACATGGAACAGACTGATAGGTATCAGGGGGGTGTGGGGTTGGGGGAGCTGAAAGAGATTAGCCAAAAAACATATAAGCATGTATGCATAGTCCATGGGCACAGACAACAGTTTGGTAAAGCTTGGGGCAGGGGTTGGATGGTGGGCTGCATGGGGGAAGGATACATCTATAATAGTGTCAACAGTAAAAAGAAGTACATGGAGAGCAGTAATTGTTGTTCTTAGCAAAATACAATTTTTAAGTCATAATATCTTTAAGTCATAAATCATAAGGTTCCTATGAAAATTAAATGACTTATCATACATAAAGTACTTAGAACAATGCCTGGCATGTGGTAATGCAGTAGAAGTATTATCTATAATTACAAGACTGGAAAGGGTCTTAAGTTTAATGTGTATAACTATCTCCTAGAGAGTTTGTATTAAATTTATGCATTCTGGGCCTCCAGTCACAGAGATTATGAGACAGTTATTCTGTGTTGGTACCCAGGAATATGCATTCTAATTAGCACTTCAGGTATCCCGAGAAGCTGATGAACTACATTGAAACAAGCAGTGACATTAGGTTTCATCTGAAAAACACTAGATATAATAAAAAGGTAGTCTTGTTGTATCATAAAAATAAAACAGATAGTATGATAAAGGTAAACTCTCACCCAAATAACGAGGAAATCAATGAATAAAAAGTCTTAAATGTCTACTATATATAAAGCAGTAAAATACTAGAAAATAGGGAATGGGGACAAAAATGAAAAATATAAAATTTGTGTGTTGGTGTGTGTGTGTGTGTGTGCAGACAAGGTGATCCCAGCCTTTATAGACTCTGCCTCTCTCTACAGGGGTCCCAAGACACAAGCCTTTGAAAATTTCAGAAACCATAACAGAGTAGAGGGGCAATGAAAAATAATCATGTGAAAGATAGACGTTTAATCTTCCAGTAAACATACAATGAGGTTTCTTTTGAGACAAATTTTGAAGAAAATGCTATTTGCCATCTTCTGAGTGTAATTTGTAATTGGAACTGAGAGTGGTTTTCAAAAAATAAGTAATAATAAAACTGTATATTGTAGAACATAAAATAAATTGCAGAACCTATGCTTTTAACCTCCATTCATATGAATATTGCAGTACAATAGTGCAGTATCTTTTTATAGAATATTTTTCAAAATCAATAGATGAGATAGACTGATATTTAAATGAGTAAACATATATAGGTGTGAGTACATATTCATAATTATTTACATCTTTTTCCTATTAATTAATTTAAACTTGCTTCACTGACAATGTACACTATTTATTTACACAGAAGAAATGCAAAACAGGAAAGTCTCAAGGAAATTGCCCAATATTAAGGGATCTAATTGTGAAGTTGTGGAGAGTTCTCCATTACTAAATGGAGAAATAATTTAAACAAAAACTAAATGAAAAGCACGTCTTTTAATGACATGCTGTTTCCAGGCATTTGTTACATAAACTTCCTCAGCGATTTCTCAGAAGCTACAGGTTCCTGTTGAACACTGTTTAATATTTGCTCTCTTATATTTAGTTATAGATTATACCCCTGATTTTGTCACCAAAAAGTTGAATAATCTTGAGATAGTTTCTTTCAAACGCCTCAGTTTCTCTGTTTACAGACTGAGGGTAGTAATCCTCAATACCTTTATACTTCACTGAAGTATTTCAGAGATTAATGAGTCATGAAAGCTTTGAGCTGCTCTGATCAAAGGCTCTGTATAACTACAAAGAATTGTTATTATTTACCAGTAGCTCCTTTTTATTGTGCCACTAATGAGCATTGTGGTTAGTAATAACTTATTAGAGAAAAATAGGAGATGAAAGTTTAAAAGGCTGTATCTCTCCATGTTCAGATATAATTCTTGTTAATATTAATTGGTGTTATGCAGTCATATTGAAAATGGGGCTTCCTGCAGTCTAACAGTCCTTTCTGGACAAGTCTTTGTAAATATACCTACTTAATGTCATGGGTTTAGAGGATTGAGCATACTTGGAGCTTTCCTTGGGTGTGTGCAAAGTCTCCACAGAACTCACATCTGAACATACTTGGTTCATAGGACACAGCATTAAAATGTGCTAAATATTATTTTCTCGTACATCTCTGTTTTTCTCATTTTACTAATTCTTAAGCAATTTTACTGATCACTCTCTCACACACATCCACACTCACACACCACACAGACACATTTTGCCTCATTTTCTTGGGGAATGAGGTAAGCCATATTTTCACTTAGAGAAGGTGAGAGCCAAATCATTGGATTTGCTGTAAATTTTCCATCAAACACATATAAATTCATTTTTTATTCTTTCTTAAACTATGTCCCATTGTGCTTCCCTATATTCTAATGCATTAAACACTCAAAATGAGTGATTTAAGTAGCAAAAGTGGAACATATCAGCACACGTTTGAAAAGACTTCATCCTTTCAAAATTTATAAATGGCACAGAATCATTACAGTAAAAATCAGACTTACAGATTTCAAATGGTTGAAGAAAAGTTTATAAATATTAGCAATAAAATAAGCATTTTATTTCACTTTGTGCCTCCTAAAAGTGCATGTCAAACTCTTCTCCCAGGAATATTTAGAAGCACTTTGGGTCTCTGATAGGCAAGAAGGAGTACAACTTCTCAGAGCCGTGGCAGTTCAGCCGTCTCAGAGCAGTGTTCTCTCTCAGCCCCAGGCCTCTCTCCCATTCAAAGCTCTATCCTAAAATAAACGAAGCACTCAGCCACTAGAAGCACTTCAGCTGAAATGTTTGTGAAACAAGTACATTCTTCAGTACTCAGGGTAAATGAATTTTTCATGAGCTAAGATCTATATAGAAAAGCTTTTATGAAAATCTAGTATTTTTTAAAGACAGAGTTCTAGAGACTGAATTGTGTTCTGAATAAAATCATGTTTAAGCCCTACTATCCAGTGTGACTATAGTTGAAGATGAAGCCTTTGAGAAATAGTTGGATTTAGATGAAGTTATTAGGGTAGGGCCTGCTTGATGAGTGCCTTAATGAGAAGAAATACTGAAGATTCTCATTCATTCTCTCTCTCCCCCGCTCTCCCTGTCCCTGTCCCTGTCCCTCTCTCCCCACTTTCTCTCCTCTCCATTTGGAAATACAGGGAGAAGGTGACCGTCCACAAGCCTGGAAGAGGGTGCCCCCAAGACATCATTCATGCTGGCACCCTGACCTAAAACTCAAACCTCAAACTCAAATGTTCAACCTCCATTTACATTTATGGCAGCTAGTGGTGAAGAATACAAACATCAATGCCAACAAGGCTATGTTGATTACACTGTGGCTCACTTTGTTTATTTAGTCTTAATATATGAAAATTCTAAATGGATTCATTACTTTACAGAGATATAAGTTACAAGGTGAAGTGTTCATATTTTTCTACAACTATTTATTTATACAATGTTATGTATCAAATGCCTATTTAATAAATATCTAATTAGCAAATGTTAAACTCCAGGCTGGGTGTTGGGTAGAAAGACACACAAAGAAGACAAGAGTTCCTAACTCCAAGAAGTGCAGAGCATGATAGAAATATGCCACTTACTCAAAGAAGAGAAAATGAGTAATTGGGCTTACTGGAAGAAATAAGAGTAGAATATGACCAGGAATTGTGGACAAGAAATGCTTTTTTAAAAATTTTAATATGGTGTATATATATTTCAAGAATAACAGTCCTTTTTTTTAAGGTGGGAAAATATGTAAGATATGAATTCAGTGGTAATTAGGGTAAAAATGTTAGTGAAAATTTTTTAATGTTATGTATGTTCAAAAATAAAGAAATTATTATTTTATAATCCTTTTTTAGACATTATTTTAGTAACTTCAAGGAATGCCACTGAGTCATTAGGCTACTGTAAACATATTTTAACTTTCTTTTCCTTGCTTTTACCAAATATAAGATAAAGCAGATATCCCTGATCTCATAAAACATGTTGGTCCATATTGTCTACAGAATAATTTAAACAATGTCAAAACTCTTAATTGGCCTGGACTGTCACATCCACCAATATGTAAGATGCCAGATGAATGATAGCAAATTTTATGTTTAACAGCCATATTCTTTGAATATTATAAACTGCCACTAACAATATATTGTTATGGTTTAGACTTAGTTTAAATCCAGGCTCAGACACTTACTAGTTATAAAACCTTCCCCAAGTTATTCAGTCTTTCTGAGCCTCAGGTTGCTCTTCTATAAAATGGGGATATTAAGATTATCTTTCAAGGCAGTTGTAAGGTTAAATAATGCCAAGTGCTTAGAATAGTATCAGTAAGTATGACAGGAATTTTAGCTGTTGCATTATTAAAGAAGCTTTTTCTGATTTGAATGTCTTTTATTTCATTTTCTTACCTAACAGCCCTGGCTAGGACTTCCAGTACTTTATTGAATAAAAGTGACAAGAGTGAGTATTCTGGTCTTGTTCCTCATCTTAGAAAAAGTTTTCCACTTTTTAGCATTAAGTATGATGTTGGCTGTGGGCTATCTCTATACCTAATTTGCTGAGAGTTTTATATTAAGTGACATAAGCCACACAGATAAGGACAAAATTGTATGGTATCACATATATGTGGAATCTAAAAAAAATAATAAAGTCGAATTCGTAGAAACATAGTACAATGATAATTGTCATTCTGCAGGGGTGGGGAGGAGAGTCTGGAGAGGTGTTGGTAAATATATAAACTTTCAGTAACAATTTGAATAAGTTCTGAAGATACTAGATAATATGCAGCCTGGTAATTATAGTTAATAATATATTTTACACTTGCAATTTGTTTTGAGGGTAGATCTTATGCATTTTCATGCACACACAGAAATACATATACCAAATTACCACACTGTACACAATAAATATAATTTTGTCAATTATGCCTCAATAAATCTAGAAAAAATAAAATGACTTTTCCTCTATTCTATGACACTTAAAGATTTTTAAAAGTGACTTACATGACATGCATGAGTATCAAATCAAAGCATTCCACAGTAGATTAAAACTATATTAGAGAAAGATTATATCAAGAACACATATATATGTCAATGATATCTGTAATAATTTTATCCTACCAGTTATCTACAGCACGCATTCACTCATTCACTCATTCATTCACTCAAAAAGCATTCAATGAAGGTAACATTATGTTTCCTGCCAGGCCTTGTACTTGATGTTAAAGATAAAATAATATGGCCCTTTCTGTAAAGGAGCCAATATAATAAAACATACAAGTAAGTATTTTGACTTATCTATCAAAGTACTATTATTAGTGTTTAATATGAAGTATGGGGGTTCCTTTCTTTTGGAAACAATGTAATATTCTCATTTTTCTCTTTTTTAGCACAAATTTTCAATTGCTGATGTATAATTGAGGGTTAAGTTTCTGAAGGGACTTTAGTTAAACAAGAAACTTTATAAGGAAGTGGGAATAATAACTGGGCAAAGAAGAGGGTGGGGTTACTAATTCATTTGTCAAACTGATCTTGTTTTTATTTTAAAACTAATTTCAGTGTGGTATTCTCAAAATGGTAAAATTGAAAACAAGTGTTATAAAAAATAGTATGCTTGCTCTAGAACAAACAAACAATGAACCCTCTCATCAATAACTTTGTTTCAGAAATGTTGATTTACTGAAAGTAACAAGATCTCTGGTTAAAATGCTGACTGACAGCCAATAAAGCTTGCCTTAAACTTTGATGAAACTTGATTGTTGTTGATGTGGGCCATATGTAAATGAAAGATAAAGGGGAATGGCTAGAGAGGTTGTAAACCACTTTACCATAATTTTATTATTTTTTTATCTTCATCTGAGGACATTTTTTCTCGTTGCTTTGAGAGAGAGAGGAAGGGAAGGAGAGAAACATTGATGTGAGAGAGAAACATAGATTGGCTGTGTCCTGTATGCTCCCAGACCAAAGACTGTGTACATGTCTGGACCCAAGATCAAACCCACAACCTAGGTATATGCTCCAACTGGGAACTGAACCCACAATCCTTCTGTTATGGGACCACATCCCAACCAACTGAGCCACACTGGCTGAGGCCACTTAACTATAATTTCAAATAATAGTTTAGAATAGGAGCTAACAGGTTAATAGAATGACAATCTACTGAAGATTATTCAGCTTTCCTACTTTGTCTTTTCCTGCATATGACTCTATAAGCACATATAAACCTATACTCCAAATGATGACAATACACATCCTACTTCCTTGGCTTAATTCCATGGAGAAGTGGGGTGGCTTCCTATTCTAGCACGTGTCCTGTTAGTCTCCTAGACCTCTGTAGGACATGAACCATAAATGCACATAAATCATACCCTACAGCCTACTTGAACACTAAAGAAAATGTATCTGCCCTTAACCAGAAATAAAGAATTTCTGCACTTCAGGTTTGTGTCCAATAATAGACCCTCAAACTTTCTGACAGTCTTCTAAATTTAGAGTTCTAAGAAATTATGTTCATAGAGGTGTTTGAAATAAGATCAGTCCATTCAATGTCAAGGTACATAAAATGTTATCCTTGGACCATGCCTAACCACAAGCAATACCCACTAGGATCATCCTATTTTGCTTAATAGTAGAATTAATTGTTTTACTCATTCATGGGTTGCTGTTATGCTGTAGGCCTACACATTTTTTAATGACATAATTTTTTTTCAGTCAACTCAGTTGTTTAGTTATTAGATTCAATAGCTCCTACTATGAGAGAGGAGAGAAAAGACAGAGACTATTTTGTTCTAGTATTAACTAAAAAACATTATCAACTACTGCAAGGAAAAAGATAGTATGTAAAATAAATCTTTAAAAAAAAGTAACAGTTGCCTTGGCCGTTGTGGCTCACTTGGTTGGAGCATCACCCCATAAACTGAAAAGGTGTGGGTTCGATTTCAGGTCAGGGTATATGCCTGGGTTGTAGTTTCTGTCACCGGTCAAGGTAGGTACAGGAGGCAACTGATCCATGTTTCTCCCTCATGTTGATGTTTCTTTCTCTCTCTCTCTCTCTCTCTTTTTCCCTTCCCCTCTCTAATCAATAAGCATATCCTCAGGTGAGGATTAGGAAAAAAAATTTAAAGAAAAAGCAGCAATAACATCATTTTTGTTTTGTAAGTAAAAAAAAGCTTCTCACTTAGAAGTGTTTATAAAGTGTGCACTAACAGTAAGTAAATAAGCAATTAATTATGAGTGCATTAAAGACTCTCAGAGCAAAGATACATCATTAAAATGTTTCCATTCTAGATAGTAGCCTGCTTTTCCTTGAGTGACAGTCACCTTGGGCAAGAATGCCTCCATCTGAATCCTTTTGTTCCTTGAACATTCTGGGATGTTCAAAAGGTAAGCCAACTAATTAATAAAGAATTTAAAAATAAGTAAATGAAATGGAGGCTAAATAAGAAACAAATTGAGTGCCATATATTAGAGAGTAAAATTTTCTTATATAGACTTAACCAAGTATTAAAACTGAAAAGAATTACATAAGCCTTTTATTTTATAAAATTGTATTTCTATTCTGTAGAGCCATCTTTCACATTTATAATAATGTGGAATGTTTCCTGTTTGCCTCAAAAAAGGCACTGGATGTGATTGACATGTAATGAACTATAAGCCATGACAGTGCCATTATTGTCTCCCTTGAATTAACATAGAGAAAATCACAGTGGCTTTTTTTTTCCAGCATGAAATAATGTTGTGCCCTGCTCTCTTTCTCCTTGTAGTTTTATCATTATTTTTTTATATTTATATTTAATATATTATTTAAGCAGTGATAGATGTGCTCCTATATTGGTTAAATTAAAAAAAAATAACAGAAGCTTAATTCATGTAAATGTCTCCAGTGATTTTAAAAACCCATTTTCTCTCTAGAAAGTTTTCTCTCCTAACTACAGAGAATATATGTTTTGGGCTTATGGAAATTATACTGGTTAATCTGTTAAAGTATCTTAGGAAATCAATCTTTTATTTATAGAGATTTTATTATGAATTTTACATTCTCTCTTGTGAATCAGGTATAATGCTGGGTTTGTTAGCTGCCAGGGCACTGGTAAGCTTTTCCGAATGTTCCCCTGTAAGTGGCTTAGTTCAGGCTAACATATGTATTCCACCATGACCCTGAATGCTGTATTTTATTTTTTTAATTAAGACTAAAACTTGAAATATTTTTGAGTTATTATAGTATATTACACATGAATCAGTAAAAAAAAAAACCCTCCTCCTTAAAGCATAAATTCCTAATTGAATAAGCTAAATATACAGATTGTTTATAATTAAAATTCAGGAGAAAACCTAGCTATCTGCACTGATTAGAACAGGTACATTGCTAAATACAATAAATGTTATGAAATGTCCAGGAAAATACTTTCTCTTGGTAGCTAAAAAGTAAAATGAAATTATTATGTTTCTCATTCAATACTTATTTGCAAAACAATATATTATTTCTCTGGATGTTCTCAATAATTAAATTTGTTTAAAAATATGTACTTAATTGATTAATTTTATTTCTTACTGGAAAATTTTCAGACCTAACTTATTTTATAATGTTTTTATTACAAGCTTTCCAATGTCAATGAGATATAAAAAGTCAGCACAAATATTTCTACAGTAGCTTTATATACCTACACAATTAAATTAACCTATGATAATAATAAAAATAATATTTCCCCATTTGTGTGCCCATGAAATCTGATCGATCCTTTCAGTTGACCCCAAGAGTATATGTCCCTGAAATCTACCACAGTTCTTTGTTTCTCATAATTTCATCACATTCTGAGCTGCCCTGCTGCTGCAGTGGCCTTAGACTGGAAACGTCAGCTATAGCATTCTTCTGAAATAGTTATGGAACCCCCCTGTCCCATGTGGACTAGTAAGTAGTCATATTAATGACTGGATTTCATGGACTTCTTTATACTTTTGTCCTGAAACCTCAGCCAAGTGCAAAGTTATCTTCTAAGTACTTCCAGAAGTTCTTTGTGGGTGACTTACCTAAACTCACCTAGGTGAGCTTACCTAGGGTGACTCACTCAGGCTGATTCTCCCTATTGTTTCAGGTGTGAGTGTGTCACTGCTAAGATCTTTATCACCCCCTTCTAACTAAAGATGGATTCTGTAAGTGATTTTGTCATTAGTTTCACATCAGGTCTATGGGAAATAAGTGGCACCGGCCCTGCGGGCTCTGAAACCATGCCCCCCCCCACACACACAAAACATACACACACACAAGAACACACAATGCTTTTGCAAAGTGAGAAGGCAAACTCTAATCTCTTTGTTCTATCCTGTCTAGAGACAAATAAAAGGACGTCACTGTAGGTGTTCTTGGGGCTGCAAAGCATCACAAAGCTTACTAAGAGAGTTCTTTCTTTATGCATGTGAGGGCTTTTTTCTTGTTTGTTTTATTTTATTTTATTGTATTATTTTTTTAAGTCCAAGATGCACATCAGCCATCAGGATTGATCTAATGAGTTTTCACATAGTAATCTCTGTACCAGACAATTCCTATCTCAGTCCCCATGGCAATTTCTTTGTAAGGCTTCTTTTAATCTTTTTGTAATCTAGGTTCCTTTGTCACCCCACATCCACCACCACCACAAGGCCCTCTAATGCTGGAACAAGAAGCAATCACCCCTGTCCCCATATAAATTCACTGTTATAGATAAACAGTGTAAGAGAAAGCACTCATCCTAGCTGGGATCCCCCACAATCTCCATTTAAATACCGTGACTCTAATAAGTATGATAGCAATATTATAATAGCAGTAAAAATAATAACAGGTAATAGTCTCAACAAATATATAAAATGAGTCATAAGAAAAGGAAAAGATGAACTACCAGGCACTTGTACACTTTTCATTCATCTTTATCACAACCATAAGAGCTTCAAATCACTTAGCCCTATTTTACACAGAGGTTCAAATTTATATAAATATCAAAACCAAGGATGAAAGTTATGAGCTCTAAGAACAAATCTGAAACCTTTTCCTGCATATGATTCTGCCTTGGGTATTCAGGGAACTTCCTGCAACAGTGAAGGTAAGAATATGATGTGCATTGTTATGGATGACTTCCCTCATCTTCCTAACAATGCACTGAAGTCGATATCACACTCCTGATTTACAAAGAGGAAAACAAGGTCAGAGAAATCAAGTGACTTGCCTATGATCCCACACTTCACAAGTGCCACAGTCAGGGCTTGAACAGAGTTTTGACCCCAAAGCTCGGGCCCCTTCTCTCATATCAATCTGTCCAAATGTTCTTCCATCAGGACATGGTCCTCATGTTGTTATCTATTCAGTCAGTTTAGGTCACACTTCACATAATTTAAGACATAGATTAGGACAGGAAATAGAAAGGACCATGAATTTTATTGTTAGAAGGGAATAATGGTCACATATTTTAAACAAATTCTCGTGAATGTTTTTATCTTTTGCTGATACTGACACATTGTAAAAATGTCACCTTGAGTTCTACTCTTATTGGGTTCCTAGTCACTGGGCTGGCCTTTTGTGTATTAGTCTCACCACCACACAGAAGTGAGCATTCTGCAACTCGGTTTACCTTTCAAAGAATGACTATATAAAAAATACCAGCCACATATGTTAAAAGAATCCGTGTACCCATTCTTGAAAGCTTGGGCTAAATTGAGATGCCTACAATGGCACCACATGGAACTCCAAATGGAAATGTTGAACTGTTAATGTATCATAACACATTTGAAAATAACTGTTAAAAAGCAGAGATATTCATCCTTTCTCACCTCGGTATCTTTTGAGAACCTTGTCTTGATAAAGGTGCAAGCCATGTTAAAACAGTAAAGAAAATGTATAACCTCACTTACAGGATAAACTACCTTTGAAGCTGTATCAACTGCCTATTGCTGCAGTAACAAATTCTCACAAACTTGGTGGTTTAAAAACAACAGAAATTTATTGTCTCATAGTTCTGGAGGCTAGAGGTTTGATAATGGTTATTTTCCTCATGAAGCTCTAGGAGAAAACCCCTTCTACCTCTCTCCTAGCTTCTGGTTCCTGTAGCAATCCTTGGCAATCCTTTGCTTATAAAGGTATCACTCTAATCTTTGTGTCTGTCTTCTTATCGTTTTCCCCACTGTATGTTTGTGTTTTAAATCTCTCTCCCTTCTCTTATAAGAACACTAGTGATTGGATTTAGGGTCCTCCTTATATTCAGAATGATTTTGCTTGAAGATCCTTAGCTGAATTACATCTGCAAAGACCCTATTTCCAATTAAGTCACAGTTACTGGTGCCAATGTTTAGGACTTGGATGCATCCTTTTGATGAACATAGTTCAATCCATTACAAAGCCACCAAGGTGCCTATTATGAAAGCCTGCACTTGTGAATTAAGATTATTTACTTGAGAGAAGATGGCCACAAAGTAGGTGGAAGCAGAGTCCACTTCCCCCTGTGCACAGGTGAAACACCTAGCCAATCTTCTGAGGAACAGAGCAAATAGCCCACACTATTCCAGAATATATGAAGATTGGAGAGCAAAAATTATAAAGGACATTGAAAAATCAGATGGTAAGGAGAGTGCTTAAGGACAATAAGGTCCCTGGGACCAGTGCGGCGACCAGGGTGGCTACAGCCCCAGTCCCGATGCCCACCAGGTCTGCTGTGAGATTCTTGGGAGACAGCCAGGCTGGGCTGTGCGAGAGGCCAGGTGCTTGTTTGGGCCAGGGGGCTTGAATAGGAAGAATTTTTCAAAAGGAGAAAGAGAAAAAAGAGGTACTCCTTGGCTGTTAGGGGAACCCAGTCCCCAAAACAGGCCTCAGTCCTGGGGTTGGAGTGCACATTATCCGCAAACCAGTGGTGGCCCACCTGTGCCCATTCCAGAAGCACCAGGGATGGTGCTCACCCAGTCTGAGGTCCGCAGCTGCGTATTCATGTTCATGCCAGAGGCACCGAAGACAGAGCATCTCCCACCTGGCCCCTGTGCCCAGAGCCCTGCTGGGCCAACTGGCCTTCTAGGAAGAAGGCAGAAAAGACCCACAGAGGGGAGCTGCAGTCCCCAGAAAGACTTGACTCAATGCAGGGCTGAACTACCCTGAAGGGGCGCTGAGAGTCCCTAGCATCTAGGACAGCAAAGAGTAAGAAGGTAGCATAAATCGCCCCTAATTGGTGTACCTCAAGGACAGTACAACTGGTGGACTAAAGGCCTAGGATGGGCACAGAAAAGCACTGAGGAACTGGGTTGGAGGCTGGACAACAGCAAAGAGTGTGGCTCAGGAAGGGCAAAAAGCTAAACCAAATTCCTCCTCAGCCTAAGGAAGCCAGGAAGAATAGCAGAACTGGCTCTACTGGTTCAAAGCCAGCAGAAGGCTTTTTGTGTTTGTTTTATTTTTAATTCCTTCTTTCTTTCTGTCCTTTCTTTTTTAAATTCCTTCTTCCTTCCTTTCCTATTTTATTTGCTCTTCTTTTGTTCTTTTTTATGTTTTAATTTTATTTTTTAAAATTCTTTCTTCCTTTCATTCCTTCTATCTATTTTATTCCTTCTTCCTTCCTTCTTTTTTTTAATTTCTTCATCCTTTCCTTCTCTCTTTTTTCTCTTTTCTCCTTCTTCCTTCCTTTCCTTTTTTATTCCTTCTCCTTTCCTTCCTTCCCTTTTTCCCCCTCCTTCTTTGCCCACAGGTAACACAATAGCACCTGGAGTACAGAAAAGACCAGAATTAGACCCAAACAGGGGTCATCCCAACAATAAACACAGTGAGACAAACTTCACTTTGCTACTCCATAGAACTTGCAAGCTGGGAGTGGTGAACACCACTACATCTGCTGGAAGAGGAAACCCACCAACAAAGGAACTACCAACAGATAACAACTGAAGACGACAAAGGAGGAAATAGAAGCCATGCTAACCTCAATCCAGGACCTATCTGGAAATACAACTAAATAGTGGAGAAATTACCCACAACAACAACTGAACAATAGTGAGAGAGAAGCCTCAAAACCTTGTATAAACAGAAGAATCAGCTTTAACACAACCACACAACAGAATACAACACGTGGTGAATAGAGTGATCCTCAGTTAACCAGCTGGAGGGAAGGACCAGAGAAAGACCCAACAATAATCACAAGCCAAAGACATACAAAGAGCCAACATAAATGATAGCCTAAGACCAGTGAGCTCAGGAGATTAAGGAGACTGCACCACTGAAACTCACAGCTATTCTACCATAGAAGTTCACACCATAAACCCAGGGAGTCAAAACAGATCAATTTAAGAAGCAGAGGCTAACAAGAAGAGTCACACAAAGAATAAGAAGACCAAGAAACAATCCCCACAAAAAAAAGGAAAGGAGGAAGCATCAGAAAATGCAAAATAAAATAGAGGCAACTCAACTATCAGATATTGAGTTCAAAGCAATGGTTATCAGGAAGCTCAATGAGCTCACAGAGGTTTACCAGAAACTACAGGGAAACTGCAATGAACTCACTGCAAACTATATCAACATGAAAAAGAAAATAGAAATTATCAACAAGGGCCAAGAGGAAATGAAGAATACAATTTCTGAACTGAAGAACACAGTAGAAGGAATAAAAAGTAAGTTCAATGAATCAAAGGATCAGATCAGTGAGCTGGAGGACAAGGTAGAAAAAAAATCCAGAAAGATCAAGAAAAGGAAAAGAGGCTCAAAAAGAATGAAGAGGGATTAAGGAACATGCAGGACAACATTAAACATAATAGTATCCATGCAGTAGGGATACCAGAAGGAGAAGAAGAAGACCAAGGAATAGAAAACCTGTTTGAAAAAGGAATAATGGAAAACTTTCCTAATTTGATGAGAGAAAGTGTCACACAAATACAGGAAACATAGGGTGTACCAATCAAGAGGAACACAAAGAGGCCCATTTCAAGATATAGCATAATTAAAATGGCAAAATTCCAAGACAAAAAGAGATCTTAAAGGAAGCAAGGGAGAAAAAGGAAGTAACATACAAGGGAGCCCCAATAAGGTTAGCTGCTGACTTTTCAATGGAAATCCTTCAAGATGGAACAGAATGGCAAGAAATATTCCAAGTAATGAGAACTAGAGGTTTGCAACCAAGGCTACATTAACCAGCAAGGTTCTCAATCAAGATAGAATGGCAAATAAAGAGCTTCCAAGACAAAAGAAGTCTAAAAGAATACACCTCAACCAAACCAGCTCTGCAAGAGATGCTTATGAGACTGCTCTAAGAAAAGGAAGGAAAAGAAAGAGAGAGGAACACAAATACAAAAAAATGGCAATGAATAAGTACCTATCGATAATAACCTTAAATATAAATGGATTAAATGCTTCAATCAAATGACATAGAATAGCTGAATGTATAAGAAAGCATGATTCATACATATGCAGCCAATAAGAGACCCACCTCAGGAAAAAAGACACACACAGACTGAAAGTGAAGGGCAGAAACCAATTTTCTAAGCAAATGAATGGGGAAAAAAAGCTGGGGTAGCAATACTCATATTAGACAAAATAAACTTCAAAAAAGGGCCCTAAAGAGAGACCCAGAAGGTCACCTCATAATACTCAAGGGAAGAATCCACCAAGAAGACATAAACATTGTAAATATATATCCACTCAACATAGGAGCACCCAGATATATGAAAAAAAATCTTAGAGGACTTCAAGAAAGATGTTGACAGCAATACAATTATAGTAGGGGATTTTAACACCCCACTGTCAAAAAATGGACAGACCTTCCAAACAAAATATCAACAAAAATATTGTAGCATTGAATGATACCCTAGATCAAATGGACTTAACTGATATATAGAGAAACAGAGCTCTTCATCCCAAAGAAGCTAAATACACATTCTTTTCAAATGCACATTGTGCATTTTCAAAGATAGTAATATTTTCAAAGATAGACTACATGATAGGACACAAAACAAGCCTCAACAAATTCAAGAAAATTGAAATTATATCAAGCATTCTCTCCAAACACAAGGAACTGAAACCAGAAACCAACCTCAAGGGAAAAAAACAAAAAAACTCAAAATCATGGAGATTGAAAAGCATGCTATTAAACAATGAATGGGTCAAGAATGAGATTAGGGTAGAAATCAAAACGTTTCTGGAAACAAATGAAAATGAACTCACAACAACCCAAAACTTATGGGACACAGTGAAGGCAGTCCTGAGAGGGAAGTTAATAGTGATATAGGTCTACCTAAAAAAGATAGAAACACTTCAAACAAACAACCTAACCCTACACCTACAAGAACTCAAGGAACAAGAAAGACAGCCCAGAGCAAGTAGAAGGAGGGAAATAACCAAGATCAGAGCAGAATTAAATGGCATAGGATGAAAAGCATAATTCTAAGGATCAATGAATTCAGGAGCTGGTTCTTTGAAAAGATAAACAAAATTGATAATCCTTTAAGCAGGCTCATCAAGAAAAAAAGAGAGAGGACCCAAATAAATGCAATCAGAAATGAAAGAGAAGAGATTAAACTGATACCACAGAAATACAAAGGATTGTAAGAAATTACTATGAAGACTGTATGCCAAGAAATTTTCAAACCTAGGTGAAATGGACAAATTTCTAGAAAAATATAATCTTCCAAAATTGAATGAAGAAGAAGCAGAAAGCCTGAACAGACCAATAACAGTAGATGAAATTGAAGCAGTGATCAAAAACCTCCCAACACACAAAAGCCCTGGACCAGATGGTTTCACAGGATAATTCTACAAAGCATTTAAGGAAGAGTTAACCCCTATCCTTCACAGACTATTCCAAAAAATCAAAAATGATGGAAGACTCCCAAACTTTTATTATGAAGCCAGCATCATCCTAGTCTCCAAACCAGATAAAGACACAACAAAGAAAGAAAACTTCAGGCCAATATTGCTGATGAACATAGACATTAAAATTCTCAACAAAATATTGGCAAACCACATCCAAAGTTATATTAAAAAGATCATACACCATGACCAAGTGGGTTTCATCCCAAGGATTCAAGGATGGTACAATATTTACAGGTCAATAAATGTAATACATCGCATAAACAAAAGCAAAGACAAAAATCACATGATCATATCAATAGATGCGGAAAAAGCATTTGACAAGGTACAGCACCCATTTATGATAAAAACACTCAGCAAAGTGTGAATTAAGGGAGCATTCCTCAACATAATAAAGTTCAGATATGAGAGACTTACAGCAACATCATACTCAATGGGAAAAAAACAAAATCTTTTCCACTAAGATCAGGAACAAGACAAGGTTGCCCACTTTCACCACTTCTATTCAATATAGTATTGGAAGTCCTAGCCACAGCAATCAGACAAGAAAAGGAAGCAAAACGCATCCAAGTCAGAAAGGAGAAAACAAAAGTGTCATTGTTTGCAGATGATATGATATCGTACATAGAAAATCCTATAGACTACACCCAAAAACTGCTCAACCTAATAAATGAATTCCACAAAACAGTGGGATGCAAAGTCAATATCCAGAAATCAAAGGCATTTTTGTATACCAACAATGAAACAGCAGAAGCAGAAACCAGGAAAAAAATCCCATTTATTATAGCAACCAGAAAAATAAAATACCTAGGAATAAACCTAACTGAGGAAGTAAAAGACCTGTATTCAGAAAACTACACAACACTGAAGAAAGAAATTAAAGAAGACACAAACAAATGGAAACATATACCATGTTCATGGATTGGAAGAATCGACATCATCAAAATGTCCATATCACCCAAAGTAATTTACAGATTCAATGCAATACCTATTAAAGTACCAATGGCATATTTTGCAGGCATAGAACAAACACGTCAAAAATTTATATGGAACCATAAAGAACCCCGAATAGCAGCTGCAATTTTGAGAAAGAAGAGCAAAGTAGGAGGGATCACAATACTTGATACCAAACTGTATTACGAGGCTACTGTAATCAAAACAGCCTGGTACTGGCATAAAAACAGACACATGGACAAGTGGAACAGCACAGAGAGCCCAGAAATAAACCCAAATCTCTATGGTCAATTAATTTTCAACAAAAGGGGCAGCAACATAAAATGGAGTAAAAGACTGTTCAACAAATGGTGTTGGGAGAACTGGACAGCTACATGCAAAAAAAAAATGAAGCTCAAGCACCAACTTACACCATACACAAACATAAATTCAAGGTGGATAAAAGATTTAAATATAAACTGTGACATCATTAAAGTCCTAGAGGAGAACACAGGCAGGAAAATCTCAGATATTTTTCACAGCGATATTTTCACTGATATGTCACCTAAAGCAAGGGACATAAAGGAAAGAATAAACAAGTGGAATCTCATCAAAATAAAAAGCTTCTGCAAGGCTAAAGAAAACAGTATTAAAATACAAACAGAACCAACCATAAGGGAAAACATATTTGCCAATGATACCACAAACAAGGGTTTAATCTTCAAAATATATAAAGAACTCACATGACTCCACTCTAAGAAGACAAGAAGCCCAATTATAAAATGGGCAAAGGACTTCAACAGACACTTCTCCAAGGAGGACATACAGAGGATCCAGAGACACATGAAAAGATGCTCAGTATCGCTAGCTATCAGAGAGATGCAAATTAAAACTGCAATAACATACTCCTTGACACTGGTGATTCTTGTACTTTCATTTGAGGTAGATAAGAAGACTACATAGAAGAACACTGTTTCTATCTCTGATGGGTCTCAGCACATTTTCTACATTACACATACATAGAAATGACTGGTGAAGCAACAGAAAATGTATCTCTGAACCCCACACATTCCATGGGCCAAAGATTCTCTTTTGTGGCACGAGTCACAACAATTAAAATGCTTAAGTTCAGTTCTTTACATGGTGATTTCATAAATACTAGATTGTTCACCCCTTACTATAGTGCTTATGTGAACAGGTCCCAGTGGTTTCTCACCGTTATCCAAGTACAGTGTTTTGGTTACAGGTTCCATCATAGTGTCTTTACAATATGCTAGAAATCAGTACTGGACACAAAATAAAACCAGATGAAGTGACCCTAACTTGTTGAAAGCTAGGATTGATACTGACGCATAATGTAACTTCTACACAGTAAACTAGATATGAAAAATGATAGCAAAGACTCAGGTAAGTCATGAATTCTGTAAACAATATGTAGGACTGATATGTCAACTTGCTATTTTAAAAAACATTATCTTACATTTCTTGATATATTTTAATGCTGACCTGTTTTAATGAAGAACTTCCAAGCCAAATTATGTCTTTCTGAGCATATCTTTTATAGTCCTCATTGCAAGCAGAGGTGGCTTCACTGTCCTCTTTGTGGAGTTCGAGATTCTCACTGGAACACATCAGCTCTTCAGAACTCGAAGGCTCCTTCTCTGTGCTCTCACCTATTTAGCCCAAGGAAATCACATGGCATTCCACTTACTTGACATCCCACATGACATTCCACAATGTCATGTTAACATTGGCTAAGCACACAATAATCTTAGCACTCCTTTTCTTACATGGTATGAAGTTTGACTTTTCCTTACCTACAATTGGACAAATTATTTTCTGTTTAATGTGCTGGGAAATCAATAAAGCCCAGAATAAGCTTTAAGATTAAAACAACCATCACACCAAATGCTTTGTTCATCCTGTCACAACCACAAAGTGAGCCAAGTACCACTGTGCACTAGAGCCTTTTTCCCACGTATCAAGTATATCCTGAAGTGCAGAGACCATGCTTTTCCAAATATTACATGTTGTTTATTTCAGAATCTCACCACTTGCTGTTTTGCTGAAACCAGCTTGGGAGATGAATAGGTTTAGGAGAAGCCAGAGCTCTTGGGTTAATTTTCCAAGTTAGAATGCTTGAGAACAGTTCCTGATCACTACACACACAGAAGGCACTTTATTTGGACTACCTTGTTTATTTGCATAGAAATGCCAACATTTATATAAATGATATGTGTACTTTACTTCTCTCTCTATCACCTGAAAATAGTATCTACAAAATGTAACTATTCATCTAGCTGGATGCATGCTGTAAATATAAAATAATCCTCTCTCCTCCAGTCTCTGAAAAAATACTGGAAGGTAAAATGTGGAATTTTCCATGTCTCCAATGTTAGAATTTTAACAAGAATCTACACACTCTTAGCCAATAGAAGAGAGCTTCCTTTTCAGGAGGGAAATGGGGTGGGTCCTGGAAAAAGCACGGGCTGTGATATCGAGAGGACCGCTGGCCTGCCTTCTTTGTTCCCTGGGATGCTGTACTGCCTTGTATAAGCCTTTAAACTTCCAGGTCTCAGTTATATCCTCGTGTACAAAATAGCTGGTGAAGTGCTTGACTATTCTTTAAGTTCAATAAGATTTTTATAAACCTATATATGATTTTAGAAGACCCATTAGGTGCTGCCTATAAATATGCAGTTATTGGTTTTAAGGGATCCAGGTGGCAGAGAGTTGTCAGAGTGGAAGGGACATCATAGGTGTAAAAGTGCATTACTTGATGTCTAGCACAACAAAAAAAGGAATTAAATGTACATTTGCTGACTCAGAAATTAGGCTAAACATATATAGAAGCCTGATGTATTTAATTACAACCATTTGTGATATAAAATTTTATGCATCAGCTTGACCAGGTTATGGTGCCCAGTTATTCGTTTGAACAACAATCAAGATGTTGCCATGAAGCTAATTTTTAAGTGTGATTAATGCTGCAATCATAGGTTTGAGGAAAGCAGATTACTCTTCATAACATATGTGTGTGGCCCTCATCCAATCATTTGAAAGCCTTATGAATAAAGACTGGGGTTTTGAGAAAAAGAAGGCATTTGGTCTCAAGACTTTAACACAGGAAACCTGGCCTGAGTTATCTACCTGCTGACCTGCCTTGTGAATTGTGGACTCAAAAATGTAACATTAACTCCTTCCTACCCAAGTCTCCCTCGTGCTCTCCTGCAGAATTCAGATTCAAGAGTGCAATTTCAACTCCTGCCTGAATTTCATAACTTCTTGTTACCTAAATCCACAGCCTGCCAGTCATCTCTAAGTACCTCAGACTTGTGAGCCCCCACAAATACATGAGCCAATTTCTTAAAATAAATCACTCTCTCTTTCTGTTGAGTCCATTGAATTCTGCTTCTCTGAAGAATCCTGCCTAATTCATCATTTGAATTAGTATCCCTCAAAATGAGAGATCAAGCTGGCTTGAAAAATGAGTTTGCATGGTTTATAAAGACAAAAAGAAATAAAATGTTTCCTACAAAAATTGATGACAAAAAAGTAAAGGGATGTTCATGAGAAAGGCAGCAATAAAATTTTTAGGGGATGCTATTCTGTAAATGGGTGTAAAAAATGGAACCTAAACTTTAGTGTTGTAGAAAGATTAAATAAGTTAATATTTACATTATTTAGAACAGTGCTTAGGACAGTGTCAGGCACCTAGTAAGCATTCAGTAAATGTTTGACTAGTATGAATATTTTCATCATCATCATCAATAGTCCTCATTATCACTTATATGTCATTATCATATCTGCTTATATAATAATGAATAATTTATTCCACAAAACTATTCTATTGTGTCAGATATTATTATATGTTCCTTTGACTGAAATGCCAAAGAAGTTTAAGAATTAAATGTTAAGATAAACTCTTTATGAAAGAATGGCATACAGCCTCATGTTACTTAATGCAAATATGCCAAAATAGGCCATACCATTGTAGGATCCTGCAGTAGTACATCTGTTAAATGCTGTTTAGGGTTTTAAGCTCTATACAATTATAGGAAATTGGGCCATATTTACTTTTTCCCCAACCTTAGCTATATGTAATATTTGCAACCATCTAAAACACACATCGGTCATCAATAAATGGTTACATTTAGGAAAAGATATATTAGCATTTGCAAAAACCATCTCAAAGCATTTGCAAGTAATGTTAATATAAAAGATCAAAAATAACTGGTCTCTTACCTTGGGCTCCTCGACATCCATTCTTGTCAAACAGCCTTATTAATCGATCATTGTAGTGACTTCTATTATCAACTTGTAGGGGTGCTGAAAGAGTATATTTATGATAACTTTCTCATCTGTTAATTTATAGACATTCAAATGTAATCACAAATTATTAATCACCATGGCTATTTAAGAATATTATAGGTCACTGATACAAATTCTATTAAATATGCTATCTTGCTCTGGAAAAAACAATTTTTGTAAATCAATGATAATTTGAACAATGACTTTTAAAATGCTTATTGCAGGGTATTTATAATAGGATATGTCTCCAATCAAAAGCATCTCATATTCAATGATTACGTCATCGAATACACAAGAATCACTTCAGAACAAGCTATCATGATTTGTCAAATCATACAATAGAGTATATAAACATTTGATAAAAATTAATGAGTGTTTTATATTAGCTACCCTCTCTATATTATATTTTTGCTACATGTATAAGAAACACTGACCTTAGGTGATCTCAGATTCTTTTACATATGCTATTGCAATATAGTAGAAAATGCAAGGGCTACTTAGCTCTTTTGTGATTTTGAAGCAACAGGTTATATCATTACAAAAAAAAGTAATAACATAATCATAAAAACATGGTTTTGGAAGAGGATTTAATGGGTTATCTAGGTAGATCTCCTGTAGTTACCTAGCCACTGTTGGTGCTGTGGAAAACCACGAGCTCCAGGGTTATGGGGCAGAGTTTGGGATGATCTCTAGCACTACAGGGCAGAGTTTGGGTATAGTAGTCATAGTAATCTCAAAAAGAAAGTATATAACCATACACATATGGAAATAAGAGTAATTAATCAAAGTAGGTTGTATAACTGACTTATGTAATCAGACTGTATAAAAGTATGTGATTAATAAAGCCAGACAGCCTCACTTGCCCATTCACCCTCCTCCGAGAGTGGTGTCTTATTGGTGGCTCTTCAATCTCCTGCCACTAGAACCAAACATAAATGATGACAAGTTGGATGACCACCCCAGTCTTAGAATTAGAACTCACATACATATACCAAATATGTTCCCTTTCCCACAGGAGGCAAGGCAAGTAACTGAACTGTGGTTGCACTTTTACTGTGGTGCTTTTAATATGGCCCATATATGCCTATTACTTATCACTTTATACTCCATTGGTGTGCCAACTCTGAAGATGATAGTTAATTCAGCAGCTCACATCTGAAAATCCCCCAGCAAGTATTCTTCAAGAGCCTTCTGGGGTCTTGATTGCCCAAGTTAAAACCTCCTGAAAATTCTAGGCCCCTCTTTCTGAGATTTTTGAACATCGGTGCTGGAAAAATCCAATGTAGCTTGTGGTCATGGACTTGAAATGACTAAATAGGAAAGCCTAGGCTAGTAGAGCCAACTGGAATGCCTGAAAGCATGTAACACAAAAAGGTCTTTGCCCATTGAATCCTGCAGATGACTTTTTCAAATGTCATTTGACCTATGAATGTTCTTTTCCTGCCAAGAACCACAGAGACCTCCTACCACACCAACATTTGGAGACAAGGAAGAGAGGCCATTCCTGAGGGACAACTTGCAGACTGCATTGGGGAAGCATGAACTTTTATTTCAGTGTTGCCTGGATCTTTACAACTCTTAGTGGGAATGGCTACAAAATTTAGGAAGCTGATATATGGCTCATAAAAGAATCTTATTTGGAAGTTAACATCAAGCAATAGCAGGTGCATAGATGGAAATTTCCTTGAGGATGTAATAAAAACCCTAGTATAAGGACTTGATAATCTTGATGGACCAGTGATGGTCAGAGACCAGAATAAATGACCATACATTTGGAATGTCAAAACAAACAAAAGAGGCATATAGGATTACTGTACAGACACCATCTTCAGAAGAGAGGCAGCATGACACAGGTTTGCTATCAGCAAAACCTGCACTGAAACCCCAGGTCCTCCACTTTTTAGCACTGTAACCTTGGAGCAGCTTTTTTTTAGAGCCCCTGGGCTTTAATCCTCTTGCCCCAAAACAGGAAGCTTGTGAGGGTTAACAAAATAACACATGCAAAGTATTACTTCATGCCTGGCATGGGGTAGGCACTCAGCAAAAGGTAGCCAACCCATTTGTTTGTTGTTAACTATTTGTTAATTGTATGAAATGCATAATTCTTCAACAATTTGGGTTCTGTCATCCTGAGCTAATATATGTTTTCATAGTGAAATAATGAGTTATAGGCAGCTTTGGGGGGCTGTGTATGAGAGGAATCTGAACTAGAGAGACCTAACCAACAATTGCTATAGAGGTTTTGAGTCCTTAGCTATGCAGACCTGGTGAGCAGTCCGCCTCAGTGATGCTCTTTTCTTTTAAGACTCTGGAGGGTCAAACAGCTTACACAGCACAGAAGCTGAAGGTAGGAGAAGGTCCCCTTCAAACTCAATTTCAACAGTTTTAATTAACCTGCTTTTGTTCCCCTTCAGGAGTTTCCTCAAAGGGAAGAGTACAAAAAGCCAATAGGACAAACACAACTGCTGAAAAGACAACAGATAATACCAAAGACAGAGTCTGCATTCTACTCCATGCTTGCCAGGTCTCTGTGATCTCAGGAAAAATACTAAATCTTTCTAAGCTTGTTTCTTCATCTTTAAAATGAGACTAATAATGGCAAGTTTGAGGGGTTCTGTGTCAGTTGTTCAGAGTTACCATATCCTTGAACACTCAGTAAATAATAATAACTAACATTTATAGAAGGCTTGCCATGCATTGGATACTACGCTTAGCACTTAAACTCATTTACTCATTTATACATTAATTCAACAATACTTCTCAGGTCAACTCTGTTCTATACCGACTGTTGTGCTAAGTGTAAGAATTCATCAGTGAGAATTATGCTGAGTGAAATAAGCCAGGCGGTAAAAGACAAATACCATATGATCTCACCTTTAACAGGAACCTAAGCAACAAAACAAACAAGCAAGCAAAATATAACCAAAGACATTGAAATAGAAAACAGGCTGACAGTATCCAGAGGGGAGAGGGGAGGGAATTTCAGGGAAAAAGGGAGAGAATTATAGGAACAAGTATAAAGGACACATAGACAAAAACTAAGGGGGGTGGAAATGGGAGGGATGTGGGGAGCACTGTGGGGGGGTGGACTGGGATGAGAGTAAAAGACAGAAAACTGTACTTGAACAACAATAAAAATAAAATTAAAAAAAAGCAAGTCTCACCCTCTTTGTGTTCAGGAGATGGTCTAAAAGGAAGAAACACATTTCACAATCACACTAATAAATAGTTTACTGACCATTGCACTGAGTTTGTTAAAGTAAATATACAGGGAAACAGCACTTAAGCTGGTTGAGAGAGTTGACAGTTTTCATTTAAGCCAGACTTCAAGCAGAGAGGGCATTGGTCACATAAGGAGAGAAAGGAGTCTGTCCTAGCACTTGCGAGAGAGTTCAGTGTCCAAAAGCAACTCCATGCACATGAGGAACAAAAAAATGCCCAGTGTGGCCAGAGCACACGGAGCACATGGAGAGGACCTGAGAGTATATTGGTCTTCACACTGAAAGCTGTGGGCAGCAATGAGAAGGCTTTAATGAGGGAGTAGCAAGTTGTTTTATGGAGATCAGATTAAAGGTGAGCAGAAGATGTGGACAAAAGCAGTTCACTAACTCCAAGTAGGAGCTGATGTTCACCTGAATTGAGCAGGGGCAGCAAAGATGCTGAGAGGCAGCAGGAAAAGAGATTTCATTTATCTTGTGGTTTTCATGTCAGAAATAAATATTAAGCCTCATATATGAGCCAAGTACTTATGCCAGATTCTAAAGACATTTAAGGTCTAGTGGAAAAGAAAGCTAATAAAGAAATAAGTCCAGCAATAAATATGTAACTAATAGCTAACATGCATGCCAAAATAAAACACAGGATGTTAAGGCAAAGAGCAGCAGAGTTAAGATTTGTGATCAGGGAGAACACATTTAGTACATCAAATCAACAGGCCCTCACCACCCTATAAGGTGAATTAATTAGTTATTTATAATGCAACATGCTATGATTAATCTTATGTGTTTATTTGGATAGGCTGCCCAGTTGTTTGGTCAAACATCAATCCAGATATTGCTGTGAAGGTAATCTTCAGGTGTGATTAACATTTAAACTCTTAGACATTGAGTAAAGGAGGCTACTCTCCAGCATGTGGGTAGGCCTCATCCAATCAGTTAAAGGCTTAAGAGGAAAGACTGAGCATTCCCAAAGAAGTGATTCTTCTCAACACTGCAACACATAAATTACGCCTCCATTTCCAGTCTGCTGCCTTGCTAAATTGAGTCTCAAGACGGCCACATCAGTGCTTACCTGAATTTTACATCAACTCTTACCCAAATCGCCAGCCTGCCAGCTTACTGCAGAGAGAGACTTGCCAGTCTCCACAATCATGAGTCAGTCCCTTACAATAAATCTATTTCCCTTCCTCTCTCTGTATACACATATGTACACATTATACATGTATTATGTAATATGCAGAGAGAGAGAGATCCTATTGGTTCTCCTTCTTTGAAGAAATACTGACTAATCCACAAGCCAACAGTAATTAAAAATCATATATAAAATTATAAAATACTAAAATGATGTGCATCTACTATATAGCAGCATTCAGATACATATTCCGTATTAAGTAAAAGATATTTACCAGGAACCAATGATAAAGGAATTGCCCATTCTTTTTATAAGTTCTGCTATGTAAAAATTGATTTAATATTATCCCCCAGGATTTAGTGTAAAAAAAACTGGTGGTGGTGGTAAATGATAAACACTGAAAAAGCCATAAAGTCCATTAAACATTGAAAGTTATCTAACTGATGTTACTTTCATTTATACCTTGACTTCCAGGAATCTCAAAGTAAGTGTGAGTGCTTAATTACAGTAATACTGTTGTCCCCTGCTTCTTGTACATTTACTTTTTGTTTGTGCTCTCAAATCCCCCTCATCTTTATTTGAACTTTTCTTTAACCATATGCATTTATATTCCTTCAATAAACTGTGTCAAACTGTTTTGGAAGCAAGTAATATAAACTACAAACAAAAGTAAGAACAAAGGTGAACCAAAGTGAAGATAGATGGGGCAAGCAGACCTTTGGGGTGCCCCCAAAGTCTGACCCACAGAGCACTGGGTTCTGCATCTTTGCTTTGACCGGCCTCCTCGGGGCCCATCCCAACAGCACTGCTTTCTTGTCTCTGCATGGTCTTCAACTCTGTGCTGAAGAAGATGTGGATGGGTACTTTGTGCTAATCAACACTGCCTAGTCCCTTAAATAGGGTAACTGCACAGGCCCAAGTACCCAGCAAAAAGAACAAGAACACATCGTTGAATGGAGACTTAAAACGAGATTGTGGGCAAATGTAAAGACAGCTGTCTGCTCTAAAATATGAGGCTCCAGCTTAACCACAGGAGCTGGGCAATAACTGCTGGAAGGATGACCAACAGTATTTTGTTTTATGAAACTTCCTGTTTATAGTTAGAACTATTCTTGACTTAAGTCAACTTTAGTCCTTACATTACAAAAATTCCACCACATGTAACTATATGTTTTGATCACCAAGAAATTGAAACAGACTTCAACTGATAATTCAATTGTTACTTCTCTCCAGAATTCATCGAAATTATCTGTCATTTCTAAAGTGTGTTGTGGGCAAATAAAAAGTTGAGATTTTCTAATTTCCAACGCACCCTGATTTTGAGCTACTGGTGAAACCTGTTTCTGATAGTAAGTCCTTGCCTTATCTTGCGCATGTATGTCTTTGGGTGATATTTGTGGATACTGTATCATTTAAACGTAGGTTTATTGAAAACTGTCTTTTAAAATAATCATTGCATTGTGCTTGAGCCCTTTGTTTGTGAGGAGTTACCCCAGTTTTTATTAAGAAGTGCAAATTCAGTGACTGGTGCTCAATGTGATCTTCGGGATTGCAAATGATTCTAAGTAACATTTGTCACTATCACTATCTCATCAGTAACCTTTTTAAATACTACAGTGCTTGGTAAACTATCAAATATGCATAGCGGTGTTTATATAAGGAGTGATGTTGAATTGTTATTTTACAACTGCAGCTAGAGTCAAGAGTATAGAAGAGGGAATCTTTATGTGACTGCACCTGTGTGGTTCGAAACTTGGGTGGTGGTTCCATACTTTCCATGAAAGAAATTCAATGGTCAACGTGTACGGAAAGCTCATGCGCTAGATGGACTTTACTGAGGAGTGTCCATGTTAAACTCAGAGAACAGAAATGGCATTTGTAGCTCGATGATGCTCTTCATATGCATAACATGGGCCTTATAAAGACAGCAAACTGCTTACCTCATCCTCAAATGAAAGCAAATTCCTGCTTCTTCCATCTGACCAACTTTCTGTCCTTGATCAAAAATTACCTTCGCTGTCCATCATGTTGTTAGTGGCTAAAACTTACCATTTAAATTGTAAGCTGCAAAATCTAAATGGAACTGCATGTGTGATCTTTGTCACCTCATTTTCATGAATGGAAAAGAATATTCTGACACAAAAATTACATACTTAATTCTAGCTCACCCTCTCTGCTGACCTCCATCCTACACTGCCTTGGGTTTATTTCCTCATCCATCAGTGGGTCAAAGTAATTTCTCCTGTATTCATTTCCTGTGGAAAGTACATGAAGTAAGGGTCAGTGATTATTAGAAGCACATGAACCAAAATGTTAATTTTGAAATCGACACCAGCACAGAAGGGCCATTTTAGCTACTTTATAAGTTTAATTTTTCTACAAGACTTCCAAGCCTCCCATTTTTGTAATTATCATCTTGCAAAAGGTCATGAAAGGTAATTCAAGAAACAAGTTCATGCTATCTTTCTGCTGCTAAAAAATTCATAAGAAAATTATCAAATGTAAACTTTAAAATAATAAAAATTCAGAGCAAAATTATTTTTAGGATATGCTCAAGAAATAGACATTGTTGGATTATAATTATACTTTGAGTACACTGAAGACTCTATATACTCACTTGTATATCATTCACTAAGTGTATCATGTTTTAGTGTCCAGAATATTGCAGTCAACTTAGTAGTGACTTAATTATGAGAAACTGTAGCAAAATTTCCATGTTAATAGTTAAATAAAAAGAAAGAGAGAGAGAATGGAGGGAGAAAGAGACTAAGAGAGATATAGGGAGGATTGAAGGAAGGAATATAGGAAGGGAGGGAAGTCCAAGAGGCCAGATTACAGGTCTTTTCATATCAACTTAAGTAACATGAAGGAAAGGCACAAATAATTTAGTCTAAATTGTACTTAATACACACCAACAATCTCAAAAACACAAACCAAAAATTCTCGCTTTATATTTCACACTTACTTTTGCTCTTATCTCAATAACCAAACTGTAGCATCAAATATGACTTTGTAATAGATAAAAAGGTCTGTTCTCAATTCTCCAATCTAGTTTTATACTTCCTGAAGACTGAAATGTATATGTCTGTTTCTATTAATTTGCATTCAGTAAAATGTAACCTCCTCTGGTGATAATTCAAGTAGCCTTAGAAGCTGTGAAAATAATAAGCAATGTAGACTGAAAACAATAGTTTTGAAATATTGCTCACAGGAGAGGGTTAATGTATACCAGGTATACTGTGATACTCCATAGTACATTTGTTTTAGGATCAAAAATAATCCAAACAGCAGTTCCTTCTGCAAGACTAACTGGAATTTTGATATGAGCCTAGGTTTAATTTATATTTCTGGACTGGCACATTTTTGCTGTCAGTCTCTGTTCTATCAGTGTAGCAAGTACAAGAGCTGAAAATCTGCTTTTCCTTGAGGTCTCAATAAAGAAAAATAAATGCGTTTCATTTTTGTTACTTTATCTGTCAACAACTTCTAGGCTGGTATGAATCTCGGCAGTATGTAATCAAAGTCTTATGTACTGCAATAGCACAGCAATTCTACCGCACTCACTGTAATTGTTTTGTTTTTCCCCTTGACCACAAAGCACTGTGATACTTTAAGTACAGTTGTCCATATGTTGGAAAAAATAATTCACCCCTATCAAAACAAAAATGTTAGTGTATTCCTTATTATAGCCATAGCAGCTTCAGTCAACTATGGATACCCACTTCCTGAAAACACCCTCAATCCAATACAGAACTCAAATTCTTTGTCTACTAAAATAACTTATTAGTAAATAATACCAAAAGAAATCTCATAGACACAGACAACAGTACAGTGATTACCAGAGGGAAAGGGTGGTAGAGAGAGTTGGAAGAGGGTACAGGGGGGATAAATGGTGACGAAGGGAGACTTGACCTCGGGTGGTGAATACATAACACAATATACAGATGATGTATTAAGGAATTGTACACCTGAAACCTATGTAATTTTATTAACCAATGTCATCCCAATAAATTTAATAAAAATGTTTTAAAAAAGACCTTGGAGGGTAATACAAAGTTAAGTCATTTTTAACCAAAATTCTAGTGAAGTTTATTTGGTTTGTCAAATCATTTCATCCTTGTTGTCAGTTGAGAAATTAGGGTCTTGCCCAGCTGTGGGAAAAGAGGCTCTGCACCTCGGGAGCCTGGCAGACCACTAAGCCTCCCCTCGGGGCTCCCTGCTTCCACATGTAAGTGGGAGATGGCCCCTCAAAGGTCTATGTCTTGAAATCTATGCAAATTGCTCCTTCCACATGGAGTGTGGGTTGGAATACACATGTAACTTATAAATGTCCCTCCTGGAGTGATTTATTTTGTACTTCCCGTTCTGAGATAGGGCAAATAACATTTTACAAGTAAACAATTATGAGAGAACTTGAGCAAAGAGGCAATCCTTGACCTACTCAATACTGATTTCCTTTCAACATTCCCAAATTCTGTATTATATTGTATGTTTATATAATTCATACAGTTTTATGTTTTATATCCACTTTACACTTTATCATACACTATGCATTGTTTTACATATGTGACATTGTATGTGTTTATTGTTTGTCTCCTGCACTAAAACGAGGGCAGTAACATTATCTCTTTGTTCACTACACTCCCCTTGGTGCAAAGAATTGTACCAGGCACACAGAGGCTTTTACTCAGAGTATCATCTAAACTCATTCATGGAAATTGTATTGTAATACTGAAATTCTTAAATTGTCCAGATGGTTTTTCTTGGTTTAAATGAGCATTGAGTTATTGCCCCTTTCTATTTCTCCTGCCCTCTCTCTTTTCCATGAACACCCCTTCCCTTTTCTTTTTAAATGAGTGCCTTCTAGGAACCAAACACCATGCCTGGATTTAAAAACAAACAAAGAACCATGGTCCCTTCCTTTAGGGCACAGCTCACTGAGAGAACAAGAAACCTAAATGTTACAGTCTGATATAATTTAATGCTGTGTTAAGGGATAACATTCTGCTTGAGTACATAGCAGGATCATCTACTGTCTACTGGATACTTCAAAGAAGACTTCATGGAAGAATTGCTATCTGAAAGAAGTTTTAAGATGTTATTAGGAATTAGCCAAATCAAAGTACTAGGGAACAAAATATTAAACAGAGGGAGCATAAGCAAATGAGAAAAGACACAAAAACACAAAGGCAGGAGAAGAGGTTTTCTTAGTGGATGTTCCTCGATTTTTCTCAGCCTCCTAAAGTTACAAAATAGTCAAGTAAGAATTGAAATCCAAACTTCTTCAGTAGTCCCAGAACACATTTTAACTAATGCTTTGCTGAAATTATTTTTAAGTTGCTGTACAATGTCACTTTATGCTGATATGATGTTTCATAACCATTAATTCATTCAACTAATACTTATTGAGTGCTTTTTATGTGAACATGTCAGTAAAACACTACATTGAAAAATCCCTTCACTCACACAGTTTACATTCTGTGAGTGGAAGAATAAAAGAAACACACGTATATTTTATAACCTATTAGATGATGGTAAGTGACATGGGGGAAAGACAGGGCCAGATAAGATTAGGTGCCCCAGAGAGCGGTAAGGGTACATCCTTACGTATCCCTTTGTTTCAAAACAAGAAAGACATTCAGGATTAAATCACTATGCTCTCAAGACTATTGAGATAGTGAAACAACAATGTATGGTTATTATAAATATAAAATATATAATATAAAAAATAAACTATAAGTTATAATTTATTATTTATAACATTACTGTTTATTATTTATAACATTACTACTTTGTCAATTGATTGCTATAACATATGAATCAAATAACAACCTACTATTAGACATTAAAATTGTTCTCCTTTCTATTGGTGTCTCTCACTCTGAGAAGCCAAAAACCTAAACACAGCAGGCAGAGTTTAAGATGGTGAAGCACAAGGAACTGCTTACAAATTTCAAAACAACAGACTTCATCTTAACACCAGTCCCTTTGCTCATGTTTTATTGGATAGTGTCAGGAATTAATAAAATGAAATGATTTTAGTATAGTGTGGATATTACCAGAAGGTAGATTGTTAATAGGATAAATTCCTCAAAATGCCTTTATCATTCAGAATATGCTTTTGGATATGTCTAAAATCATCTCACAGGAAAATTAACAGATCCACTGGGAAATTCAAAGTAGGGCATTTAGTAATATTCACACAATAGGTTTTAATATAGCTGATGTTTTACTGTTTGTTATATTCAGATGAATAATCTGATAATCACATATATGTAGAAGTATGGTTCAGCATTGAAGCAATGGATGGGATACACAAGCAAATAAATCAGTAGACTGGTTTTGTCGATACTCTAGTTGGCTTCCAATGCCATAGCACTTTCCGCTTAATGTTCAGAATCAACACCAGTTAATGCATTTCTTGTGCATTTTTTACTGAACTGGGGGAGGAAAACACATGCACTTGTCTCCTTCCACATGTATCGGATTTTCCTATCATTTAACTCAGAACAGCATAGAGCATAATTCAGGGCTTTTACTTAAATTACACTGTACATGAACTTTGGTCAGGAAATCCTCCAGTGTGCACCCATGCAGTTCCTTGGGGGCTGTAAGCGTGAGAATGAAACTGCCCACCAGAGAAAGGTTAGTGTGAATCACAGAAGTGTCTTGACTCAACGAGGCAATCACTTCCTTTCAAGTCAGCCACATTAGCTCTAGAGGAAGAAAATCTGAATACATCTGTCATCTGGGAGGTTTGCATTGGCTCCTTGCTTGTCCTGTCCTGTGAATCCACGTGCTTCTGCTCAGCTTTTTATCACCAGTCATCATGTTTTCTAATACGTCCTATAAGTGAAATAAGTGCAATACCTACATGTAAACCAAATAATTTAATAATTTATATTCTATGATTACAGCCACGCACCAAAAATTTACAAACTAGGATATTCTGCTGAACATTATTCTTTTAAAGTCATGAAGCCTAGATAACTAAAATTTGATTCCTATAAAATGTATAAATAGATTTAGAAAAACTTCATATTTTCCCCACTTTGAAAATCTAATACAAAGATCACAGGTTTACATATCCACAAGGCCAGGCAGCTTACATACATGTATGTCACATAAATGTGGAGATCCAAGGACTGAAATAGAGTAGAGGATAGTGGAATACATCAAATTCAGGTATGCTCTACTGTACATTTCCACTAAAATGCTATTTTCATAATGTTAATTTACAAACAGGCAACTAAAGACACAAGAATACTTCTTAATATTAAAAAAGAATGGTTATCTTGAACCAAAGATTCATTATACTAAGCAGCAAAGCAAAACAATAAAACCAAAGCAAACAAACAAAATCTAATAATAAAAACTCAAACTATGACTTGGATGGCCATGATCAATTATTATTTAACATTCTCCTAGAGATTTTGGCCAAAGCAATCAAGACAAAAATAAAAAGAAACATGAGTTAAAATTATTCAAAATAATTTTATTTTTTTGTAATTATTAGCTGACAATAATATGATTTCATATCATAAAATCATGAGACTTACCTGAAAAAGTTTTAAAACAAGGAATATATTATTTGAATAATAGCTTGGAAAACAACCAGACAATCATTAAGAACCATTAATTTTCTTAAATACCAACAATGGCCACTTAAGAGATATAATGAGTAAATAGAAAACCAATACCCACAATAAAGCTCCAGGTAATTCTCAAAATTTACTTGTATTAAACCTTTATAAGAATCCATTGGTGGTCACCAAGAGTATTAGTCTAACCTAGAAATTCAAACTAAAAGGCATGAGCAAGAACAGAGTTGAAAATAGCAAATTAATACCATTTCCCTTTTCCTCTTTGTAGAAAGTCTAACCTGTGAAAATTGGTCTGCTGCTAACACTATACTCAAGAGCTGGTGCCATGTTGGACAAATTAGCTTTCTTAACTGCTTATTCTTACTTCTTTTTCAAATCTTGAGGGTATTTGAGATATCAGTGATTTGAAACTCTAAATAGGGTAATAGTTGAAGTTTGCTAACAAGTACTAATTAATTGAGCCATATTCTTTCTTCCCCTAAGGCCCTCCCTCATGGTAAATTACCAGGCATTTTAACTTTCAAACCACTGGAGTGCTGTTGAGTGCATAATTGCTGCTGGGCTTTATCCTGCAGTACTCCAAGGCATTAATGCATCGTGGGCTCCTCCGGACTGCAAATCCTCAGAGTTAAAGCATGTCCCTACATACCTGACTCCTAAACAGGAAGCTATTCTGATTAGGCAATGGTGGTAATTCAAAGGTTAAATATAAACACATAAAGGTTAAATATAAATATATATTTATATAAATATAAATATAAATATATATTGGAAGACATAGTTAAAAATCTTCCAAAGTAATATCAAAGTAGGTTTTATTTCTTTCTAGTTTAAATCCTGGCAACATTACCCTGAATACAAATAAACCTATGTATACATAAAATATTGCCTTTCAAATTAGGAAGTACCTGATATGAGACATCAGTCACCCCTCTAATCTTTCTGATTGTGCCTTCATTATTTAACAATAGTTTTCCTCATGAATGTAAGATTACTTAAATTTATGAATTGTATTTTAGGGTTCATTCAAATAGTGATGTTTTCAACACACTGCAGCCTACTTCAGTATAAAAGCAACCAATATAATAGACTGTTAGATTTAATTTCAACAATCTTTATTGAGAATTCTTTCTGTAAAAAATCTGGTTATTTATAGACAAGTAAATCAGGACTGCTCATGAATTTTTTTAATAAAGTTTTTGGTCAATTCATCTAATGAAGACTAAAGAAAAATCTCATTTTGAATTAAACTCTTTCCAACAGAACAAAAATTATCCAAAAAGAATTCTAAATGGAATTAGTTGGAGATTACGGATTAATTTATGCTAAAAGCATACAATACAAAGGTCACAAAAAACTTTTTCAGTAAAATGTTCTTAAAAGGGAAATGCAACTATTGAACTCCAGTCAACATGGTGGTCTCATAAAATTTGAAACTTATGTGAAATTTAATTGATATATTATAACTTCTTATTCTGGTAGCAAAATATCTTTTAAAAAATTTCAGCCAATATTTAAGAGGATATATGCAAATTATTCAGTGAGCTGTCTTACTACTAAAACACTGATTATATTACTAAATATCAGAACACAAGTTTTTCTCTGTTCCTTTAATGTGGAGTGTTTATATGGGTAAGTCATTGTCTTTTTGTAATATCAGCTTTATGATCTCTAGTTCTAGCTTTTCTATAACTAAAAGATTCTTAACCATACTTTTTACCATCATATTGATTCTTATGCTCACATTTTTTTATTTTGAAGATATAAAAACTTCACTTGAGTACAAATAAATATAGCAGTTTAAATGTGTGGATATAGTATCATAAATGAATTAGTATAATAAGGTAATATCTCTGAATATTAAAATTATTCTTAAAAACTTCTTTCTACAACTGACTACATATGACAGATTTTATAAAATATTATTTTACAAACTACTTATATAATGAGGTTTCACTAACATCAATATGAATAAAAGATAGAAAAATAACTATGTTTAACAGCTGGAAAAAGATTACCAATGGTTTCAATTACAGCACTAACAGAAATAGGAAAGACAATAGAAATAGACATTCTGCTAATTTCCTGCAAATTTGCCTTACTACCTGGACATAGGTAGTTCATTCTCAGGAGAAAAATGTTAAAATTCCCAAAACTCAAACATTTGATTACAATGCTGTTTTCTCAAGTGGACGTACATTGTTCTAGAGTTTTGTTAGAACATTTTAAGAAAAAGACAGAAACGTAAATTTAAATTGATTTGTATAAATTGATTTCATCCATCTGATATCAACATAAAATATTTCCTTATTTCAATAGAAAGGATGTCTTCATGAGTGTTTATTTTTAACCTTCAACACAATGAAAAAAATTCAAATCACTTCAGAATCAAACAATATCTAAAGACACAAATCAGGTGAGTTCAATAAATCTAAAGTAAATGATTTTCCTATATTTTTTTCAAGTGTCCCAAAGCAAACAATATTTTTAATGTTCTAAAAATTTGGTATAATACCTGTCTTCCATCTTAAGGATAAAACAGCTATAAGCGAGAACAATGTAAATAATTTTGTATAATATCACTGCTAAAGTCATCTAGGCTCTGTGCTCTATGGAAAAAAATTGTATCACATACTTGTGCAAACAATTTTAATTATGCACTCAATATGCATACTTATATGTAGTCTTTATTATAATTTTTTATACAAGAGCATTTCAAATGGCCACAACAATCTGAAGGTAAGTTTAGGGTCACAGTTGCCAACACAACCTAGGATTTCTCTAGCTCAAGCACAACTGTTATGGATCTCGTACCCTCAATTCAGATTACACTGTTTCCTCTAGAAGGCTAGAAGGCCTTAGATCACATATACTCAAACTCATTCCTCTCATGGTCTTTGGACATCTGCCATATTCTTTCTTTAATGTTCAGCCTTCTACTTTGTTGCCTGTTGTCAGAGATTCTACATTCACAAAGGTATTCTCCAAACCACAAATGTCTCTACACCCATGAGGAAATCACTGATAGAATCTCCACTCCAGAGTCACAGGGAAACCACTTCCTATCAATTCCAGAGCTGCTGCTGTGGCCACCTTCAATACTGACTCCTGTTAGTGCCCATTATAAGCCATGCCATGTTCTCACCAACCCCTTTCCTGGTCGAGCAAACCTTGAACTTACACCTCTCACCCACATTCCACTGGCAATGCCAAGTGAAGGGGTATGTATCATCTTCTATTCACATGGTGACTCTCCATGTTGCACAGGTTGGCAGGGAGAGCTACTGAGGTCACTAACAACTGACAGAGATCTCAGTTTTTATCTCAAGTCATTCTAGAATAGACCCAGAAGTAAATGCCTGAGGGTTATTCGTAGGACAATATGATTGGCAAACATTTTACTGTAATCAAAACTACATTTCCTCTCTGGCCATAAGATATTGCATGAGATCAACCTTGTGTGGATGATTTCCTCTTTCCCTAGCACTAGTTCTTTCCCAGGAGTTATCTTCATCTTTCTTAAAATGCAAATGTAACAAATGAACAAGTCATGTGGCCACTAAAGAGAGCTTAGTAAAGTTTGAATTTAATATAGAACTTCATTGAGATACTGTAACTTCTTATTCTGAGAGCTAAAAAGTAGTTTCTTTGTTTGTTTGTTTGTTTGTTTAGTTTCACTCAATATTTTTTAAAAAGATTTTGGAAAGAAGCCATTTCTATTCAACTGTTTAAATACTGACCACAACCTTGGCATTTTGGAAAACCTAAATTTTTTTTGCCATCAAAAATCTTTGTTTGTTTGTTTTAGGTTACTTTAAACCACAAATGTGAGCCTAGGCTGAACATATAGCTAAACTGTGATCCCAGTCATGCTAGTGTGAGACACACACATGCGCGTGCACACAAACTTTTCCTTTTTGCTCATGCTTCCACCAATAATCATTCAATTAAAAAACACTATTTATGAGTAGATGCAAATATTATATATGAGAAAATACTGCTTTTCTGATTGTTCCATATTAATCCAGATTAGTCGACTGTAATCTCAAGAGTTGCCCTCAATGTGACTTTGCTGATGTAATATGTCCTACAAACATAGGCAGCTTTCATGTTTGCAGTGTTCACTTTGGTGTTTCCCATATCTAGCATACTGCTTGGCAAATAGAAGATGCTCAACCAATATACTTTGAGTAAATGAAGAGGAAGAAATAAGAAATACATAAAGCATTTTAGTATGTATATGTACGCACATACATATATCTCCTAAGCAAAATATTATATAAATTATTTCATGTCTAACTAATCACACATACACCACTTCCAATTTTAAGTTGTATTGATATTTTTAACAATGGAAAATGATCACTAATTCAACACATAGGGACTGTAAGGGACATTTATCAGCTTGTTGTTTGGTTGATTTTTTTTGTGTGTGGTCTTCTACCCATTTCCCCTCCCTAACAGCATCACAACTTCTAGTTTCCAGTATGTACTGTCTTGATGGTCAGTAACTGCAGATTCCTGTCTCTGACCACAGAAGTCAGGAAGGGTTGGCAGAACCTCCTTCTCCTACCTGAGACAAAGCCAGGAAGCAGGCAAGTGACCTAAACATGGCCAACCAAATGCTCTCCCCTAGACCTCTGAGTAAGCGAAGCAGGGTGGAAAGAACACTTGAAATAATGTCAGTGAAAGTTGGAGATAAAAAGAAAATAAAAGCTTGCCAAATGCAATTGAATCACTCACCATTAGTTTAACTGTTTTACTATCCATTTCTATAATTATTTCTCATTTCTCCTTCTTTTTAAAAATCTTTTTAAAAGATTTTATTTATTTATTTTAGAGAGGGAAAGAAACATCAATGTGTGGTTGCCTCTCATGCATCCCCTACTGGGGACCTGGCCCACAACCCAGGCATGTGCCCTGACCGGGAATCAAACCAGCGACCTTTTGGTTCACAGGCCATTACTCAGTTCACTGAGCTACACCAGCCAGGGCTCATTTCTTCTTATATAAAGCCTTTCCATGGCTCTTTCTCACATCCATTTAACATTTCCTTTCCTGCCGTTTAGAATTTGGGTACACTACCCTTTTAACGCCACCATCTTATAGTTTCAGATTATTAAATATGCCTTTTTGACCCACCCAGCCCTCAAGCCCCTATTAGGTTCAAAACCAAAGCCAACGCCTCTCTCTTTTGAAATCCTAGCAGTTCTGGGTTCTCTGTCTCCCTTTTCAAAGACTATAATTCTGAGTTTCCCTTTCTGATAAAGCTAAGCATCATCAGGCCAGGGCGTAGCTGGCGGTGAGCAAAGAAGAGCTGGTATCAGGAAAACAGCCTCTACACATGAAACCAAGTTTGAGGCAAGAGGGAGCAGAGGAAATGTGGCCCCCCAAATCACATATATGTAATTTCCTCTGGAAATTTACAAAAGAGGGGTGCTAATTGTCAGCCTACAAATTAAAGACCAAGAGGAACAGGAAGAAGAGTGTGAGCAGAGCCTAGCAGACTCTTATTGGAACTGAGGGAGCAGACGCAGAGCAGACTGGGAGGAGACGCAGCAGTGACAGGAAGGAGCAAGAGCTTTGCTGTTGTGTTTGGGTTTTTTCCATTCACACCTTGTAAAAATAAAATGTGTAGTACTCCATTTTACCTAAGTAATCACATTGGCAGATGATATCCATAATGTGAGCACTATAGCATACCATCATTTTCTCTAGAGAATCTTCAGACAAGCTTCTAAAAATGCTTTACCATTATAGTCTTCAGGTAAGATTTTGGGGGTCCCCTCCAAGTGATCTTGAAATCACACCACTCAGTAGTTGCTTATTTTGCCTACTTCTAAAGGTTAGTGTGCACTTATTTTAGTTATTTTCTCCTGTACTAGAGGAATCAATCCATCATAAGTTTGAAGTCTTTTTTATGCAAAGTTTATTTTCTAGTAGTTCCCCATTCTAGACATTTTTTCATAATTTAAATAGCTATTTATCCAATAATTGTACATTTCCTTGAAATAACTTGAATAAAGCAGTATTAGAATTCTACCTTTACTTAATAATAGCTCTTTTTAAAGCATCTAAAAGGTGGAAATTAATTGGTATTTACTTATAGGATGTGCTCATTGTAATAATACTAAGGTGAAAATATGCACTTATTCTATTGTATCTAGTAATCAAATTGGCAGATGATATAAATGTTCTTTTTATTGTAGTAACAAGAAACACTGTGTTCTATGATATCTAGCACTTTCTAAATTTATATATTTCAAGTAAACTTCCTGTTTACAGACCATAAAGTGGTACATCTCATTTGCAATTGAAAGTTTTTTGGAGGCTCTCCCAAAGGCAGACAGGCAGCATACAAGGTGGGTTTGAAGATGATATAGATAGATATAGATAGATATAGATATAGATGATATAGATATAGATATAGATATAGATAGATATAGAGATGATAGAGATAGAGATAGATAGAGATAGAGATAGCGGTAGAGATCGAGATAGAGGTACATAGAGATGATAGAGATAGAGATAGAGGTAGATATATTCCATAGTCCATATGCATGGACTATGTTCCAGAAAAGACCTGATATAACCCCTATCTATGTCAATGTCTGACTGGTTTTGTCAGGATGACAAATCATTAATGGCTTTTTCATCAAAAGTGCCTTCTCCTTCTTTTCTTCTCCTCCTCCTCCTCCTCCTCCTTCTTCTTCTTCCCTCTTCTTTCTTCTTCTTCTTTCTTCTTCCTCTTCTACTTCTTTTTGTTCTTTCCACTTTTCTATGCTTTAGAGTTATAAAATTTTCCTCTCTCCCCATTTTCCAAAACCAAGCCAACTAACCATCACTTATGATAATTATTACCTTCCACACCCACTCTCATCTTCCATACATAGGAAGCAAGTCCATAGTAGTAGTTCTCAATCCCAGCTGCCCATCAAAATGCCTTGTGGATAATGTGGAATATATACATGCCTAAGGGTCACTCCCAAAGGTTCTGATTCCTAAAGTGTTCCTGTTCTGGCTCCACAGATAATTCTGATACACAGCCAGGGTTAAGAAACATTAACACAGAAACACAAATTTTAATTTTAGATATATGTAAGAATCATAAATAAATGTTTACCTAAGCAATTATACTCCTCTTGTAAAGACATTATGTACAAACCAGCATCAAGAAAGTTGATATATGAAATAGGCCTTCCTTAAACTCTTGAGAAGTTACTAATTCCTGATACACTGAAGAACTCACTCAACCTATCTACAATAATACATTTTGTGTTCAGATGTTTTTATGTTGTATGTATGTATGTAAAATGCTAGTTTTACCCTCTGTCACCAACCTCTGATCTAACAAAAGTGTAATTATTCTTCATGACTGATTTTATTGGGTGTCTAACAGCCAAGCTATCAAAGTAGTACTCCATATATAAGTGAATATTTATTTAAAAACCAAATATTCAATGTTTTCACAAAGGCTTCCTAGTCTTTTGTGCCCACAGAAAATACAAATTCTTAATAAAGAAAACTTAACACCTCTGTTAAATATATTTGTAAAAAATACTTGTTCCATCCTTCATTTGGATCTAACATCAAAACACACTAGTTCAGTAAGAAAGATTAATTTCCCACTGAAGGAATCAAAGATCAAAAAATACCCTTGAGCTGATGACATCAAGTTTATATTCATAACCCAGAGATGAACAAGAAGCCAAAGGAATGTCACAGGACCTAAGTCTCCATTATTGTCCCTGCGTATCCATCAGCTTTGCCAGCATTTTCTTTCCCAGCCTAGGAGGTTGCTGATCTTGAGCGTCTCACCCAGCTCTAGACTCTTTCTTCTAAATATGTCATCAATCTGATATTCATTCACATTGCCCTGCCCTTTTATCTGTAATATCTCCCATTAAAAAGAGAGAAGCTAGACAGCAGAGGAGCGAGATACATAGACCAGAGTCAAACAAGTCCTTTGGTTTAAGTCCTTTATCCTACCATTTATTCGCTTTATGATAGTAGTCAACTTACAACCTTGATTTCCTCATCTATAAAATAAGAAAAATGATAAAATGTACCTGGTGTAGATGCTGCTAGTCGACTCTAATATACATTCTTTCCTTCTAGAACCTCCCCCTCCAACCAATTTCAGCTTGAAATGTGTCCCAGGTAACATTTCCTAGCCTCTTTTACCGCTGGATGTGACCAGGAGACCAGTTTCCAACAAGAGAGATATAAACAGAAATGATATATGTAACTAGCTATATGTGGTCTTCTTCCTTCCCAGTGCTAGGAACATTGAGCTGATCAAATCAAGTTATCTAGGACCATGCAGATGGGAACAGAGGGATTATCAAGCAACAAAAATAGAAAGGCACTAGAGCATGTCTAAGCCTCTATTATCGTGGCCTTTATTGCAGTAGCTGAATATGTATCCTAATATGCCATTCTAAGGAAATGTGAAATTAAGAGAGACAATGAACATAAAGTACTTAGTAGTGACTAATAGATCATATGCGCTCAAATAATGGCAGCTGTTACTATTATTACATCCTGTCACTTTATACAGACTTATAGAAAATCACACGGGCACAAGCAAGAAGAGGAAGCCAAGCTAAACTCATTGATTTGAACACACATGAGAAAAACAGAATGCAGAAATCTAGATGCTGGTAGAACATCCCCTGAGCCTTAGGAATCAAAATTCCTAAACAAATGCTCTGTATACCATGATAAGCTCACGGGACCTGGACTGACTGCTTGTTCCATACAGGTGGAAATCATGATGAGGCTGCTAAGTGGGACCAGCAGACAACACATCTGTGCCAGCTCATGCCTCATTACCTCAGACAGTCCCCTCTCAAAAAGCTATCTGGTCATTAAATTCTGATGTCTTTTGTCTTGTTCAATGATGAAGATAAGAGCAAAGACAGCAAGTTTTAATGACTTCTTTCTTTGCAGGTACAGAATAATCTTCCCTTCCTGACAGCAAGTAAGTCAAAGCTTAGAAGAAGAGCCGTCTGCCTCTTCTAAGTAGGAAGAGCCAGCAATCCGATACCTGATGCACAGTCTGCGGCCCTTGCTTAAGCCCTGCTTAAGAAACCTTTATATAGTTAATTATTGCAAATAGTCCTGCGACAGAAAATCAAGGAAATTGTTACTTAAGGTGAATTTCTGCAGAGAAATTCTAAACATGGAAATATTCTTTCTGTATTTATTTTTAAGCTCTTGGGACAAGTGTCTAAACCTATAGAGAAATTATGTTCTCCTCTAAAGAAAAAGGGCATCCAGGTCTGGAGCCCAAAGTGAGGTGGCAGGATAGTTTACAAATACACCGTCAGCATTTAGTCTCTTATCTGCACCAGAATGATAGAGACATCCTAAGATTGAACCTGTTCCGACTCAGCACCCTGAGATGACGGTAGACCCACTGCTCAGTGACTTTCCAATGGCAAAGCAGATCTGAGTGTGTTCTGCCACGTTACATCCAGAACCTTCCAGGAAACCTGTGTGGACATGTTGGATGGAATGCCTGACCCTGGCTCCAGGATGCCCAGGTTAGACCAGGAGCATAGCAACTGTCATCGAGTGTACAGACTTACAAAGTGTGAAGATAATAAAGACTGAAGTCACACCTTGTGGTTCAGGAGGGTCTGGCAGCCTGATTTTCTGTTGGTGAGCTGCAAGGGTGTGATCCAGTACGTCATGTCTAATAACTTTCTTTTCTGAAGTCTGATATGCTGAGAGATCGAGGCTGCTCATGTTAAAAGCTGGGTTTCCAATGCCTTCCATAGCGTCTCTATCTTCTTTAACTAGAGCAAAACAAGGAGGTCAGAAGATCATATTATAGCAAAATATATTCCAGTGACAAGCACAAAATTCCTTCCAGTAATTCTTGTTCAGAAAGACTCAAGTGTATCATCCTCAAATGTCACCAAAACAGAATTAGGTTAAAATTAACTCTTAAAAAAAAGAATAAATGATTAAAATAATTACAAATTGCACCCTGACAAGCAAGAGCAAAATTTCGCCCACAGCCATTTGTCTGTAATTAGTTAATTAATCCTTACACAAATTATGAGCAATAACTCATCAAGCAAAGCTCACCCATCAGAAATTCAGCCGACTTGGATTTCTTCTGCTTAGTTTGCTTCAGAGCCTTCTGCTGAAACTTCTGGAGGGAAATTGTTAAATGAATAAATTAGCTAAAGAATGAAGATCATCATTTATGATCCACAACTAACACAGTATTTTAAATATGGAATGGCATTGAAATGTCATTTAATTTACAGCTCTCCTAAAAGGGTCAAACACTAATTGAACAACAGAAGTGGAAGAATTAAATAAAATAGGGTAAGAAAAGTTAATACAAATGCCAAATGAAGATCACATTAAAATACTTTGTTTTTATTATTTTTAATTAATGCGAAGAGCCCTTGACAAATTAAGAATGCTGAAAATTTGCCCTGAGAAACTAGCATTGCAGGATTGGCATTCATTCAGACTAGGCTACAATGACATTTTATTTTGGTAAAGTAGAATTCTCTCGTAGAAAACTTGTGTGTGCTAAGCATTTGTTCTTGCTTGTATCCATATTTGTTTTAAATTGCTAGGTTCTAGCCTTTGAACCTACTATTTAACAGTAATCAGGGGTAGATATGATAAAATCTTCTTAAATTTCGGTAAAAGTCAAAATAATGTGAAGTGCCAAGAGCTTCATACTCTTACGGGCCTTCCGAGGCTTTCCTAAGATGCCATATCAATGAAAAGCAAAATTCATTATGTGACCAGAAAAGCCATTAATATTAGAATGCATAATAAATGGTCAAAGTGAAAATGAATAGTCAGAAATATTATTAGAGTTCTCAGACTCCTATAAATTCCAAATGAATACTTGATAACTGTCAGACTAAATTTTATAAATATCTGTGGCAGAAATGCTCAAATTCAGATTGAATTATAAAATTTAGGTTAACAAAAAGGGAAAAGCAAGAAAGATAAATAATGTAGAAATCAGCAAACCACGGTTATATGTAAAGATAGCTCCATATCAGAAACCCATTAAGTGAAGTTTCTAATGACGGGATTCAGAATAACAAAAGGCCTTAATGCCTTGTCCACTTTAAAACACTGCGTCATTGCTTTTAATAGATTTTCTGAAGCTTCTAATATTCCCACTTTGAGTTAAATTGTGTACAATAACCTGACTTAGTTCAAAAAATTATTTTATTATTCTTCTATTCTATAGCAATTAATCATAATATGATAGGGTGTATAAACAGCATAATATCAAAAAGACACATTAAAGATTTTACGAACATATGAACCATTAGATAACCAAAATGCAGAGCCTATTTTTCTGAGGCTCTGTTCTTTGAAACACAAATTAAACATTTAGTGTACAATAGGTAAAAAACTAGTTATTTCATACCGCTATAAACAAAGCTGAGGGAAAAATGTATTCAAGAAATCTTTGACTTTTCTAAAAAAGTGAAGAGAGGAGACCTATATGAGTAAACATTACAAAGAAAATCCCACTTCAGCTAATATTTTAAGATTTTCTTTTGAAGAAAATGTATAACAAATCTTATTTAAAGAAAAGATCAATAATTTTAAAAACATTTTCCTTTAGTTAAGAAATTCTGATATTTTATTTTACATCCATAATTCATGTAGAATAATGTACTCTGTGTGATTGCTCTATGTAAAAGTTTAAACTCTAATACAAATCCTAAAAATTGCTGAGATACATAGTATAGATCTCAGCTCACACATTAAAAAGTATGTTTAAATAACAATAGAAAATAAATTATACTAAGTTACATATTTTCTCAACTTTTCATATAAGAAGTTTAAACTACCTTCACTAAAAACTCAGGAAATTTTAAAAAACAGTAGTTTACAACTATACTAAATATTCCTAGATTTTATTAAGAAAGGTTGAAATGTGATTGTTTCTTTCACAGACTCCATCTGAGGTAACAGCAACATTAGTTTTCTTGACACGGTTCAGTAATTTTGGCACTTCACTCCTTTCCGATTGAGTTAAACATGCTTTTAAATAGATGGATGTGGCCTATTAATAGACCTCATTTCCTTACTAAGGACTTCAAGCGAAATTGGGTACTTGCTCTCTAATGTTAAAAAGGTCTCAGAGATATTTTCACAAGTTCACATATTTAAAAGAAAAGCAAAGCCTGATTGTGTATACCATAGATAAATACTTTGAGAGGATTACCAAGTCATGGTTTGTATTTTGTGACCTCTTTACTACCAACACATGTTCAACAATAAATTGGGAGTGATGTCCAATTTCTCTCTTTTGTCAATTTCCCCCCTCTTTTCTCCCCTTTACACATGAGCACCTTTAAGTGGATACATTGCATTTTCCTCCCCTCCTTCCCAATTTAGATTCTCTCTTTCCGGGTGGGATTTTCTCTCTTTAGCTCATGCAAAATAATACTTCACTTATTTTTCGTATTAATTCCTTCCTTCATTTCCACTTAAGTGAGTGTGTTTGGATAATGTTATTACTTTTAATACATTCACATTAACTTATTAAATAATTATATTGTACTTCAAAATTTAAATAAGAAACAAATTTTAGTCAACATTATCTTCTTGCTTCTCACTGATATAACTCAATTTTGAAGGAAAACAAACCACTTAGAAATCTAAACTAAAACTACTGTGGATATACCCCATGGATTCCTTACTTCACATTGCTATTTAATTGATATAATATAATCTAACTCTAAAATCGAAGTGAGCAGTTTCTAGTAACATATTTCTTTTATATGTGTGCTTAACTAGTGAAAACTCAGATCTTTTTTATTTTGGTAAGGTTATCCTATGAAATGTAACTATAATATATATTAAAAGTAACTAGAATACATAGTGGATGAAAACAAGTAAATACTTTGTGATTATACGGAGGGAAAAAAACTGCATGAAGTTTGTAAAAACCAACACTTTTTTGATATTTTTCCTTTCATTAAAAATCAACAAATATCTTTTGATTCCTACACCCTCAGCTTGAAAAGAAATTTATGATAGAGTAGCAAACGCAAACAACTGCAAATTTATTTATAACCAGTGACAACCAAAACCTATGAAGTTTTTAAAAGAATGTGATTGTTGTCAGAAGGAATCGGGTTCCACAGCGTAGGGCTCAGCTCTGGTTGCACTCAGAGCCATGGCCTGAGGGGTGTGGGCAGAGCTGCTCTGAGCCAGTGGGCACAGACCAGCAAGAAAGGGAATTCTGCATACTGCACAGATCATCGCTCAGTTCAGGGCAGTCAGATTGCATCTGGGATCAACCAATTGTGCTTCACGAAACCGTCAGCCCTCATTTATGTCTAGTTGTTTTCTTCTGTCTGGCTATAAACAAGGAACTGTCTCCCTTCCCTAGCACGCTTGGGAAGATCACACAATTGGACCTAGTCAGTGGCCTCAGAGCTCAAGTTAAAGTTATTTCTTTCAGACAGCAGTTCCAGGGCACAATGGGAAGTCACAAAGAGAAGCAACTTTGGAATGATAGACTTAGGGTCCCTTTCAGGAGCACACACCTTACATTCCAACAGATAGTGGCACGGCATGTCTCTTCCACAAAATAAATGCAGGTGTTTGTAGTATTAACAACTGTTTTTTGTTTGTTTGTATTTTTGTTGTTGTTTTGGTTTTCCACAAACTCAGCAGATTCATCACATTGGCCAGGAGTAGATGGTAGTGATTGTTTTTGTTATTTCACTGCTCTGGGGCTTTGCTTGGATTAGCCACACCACACACACACACACACACACACACACACACACACACACACACAGAACGTGGATAGAAATGCTGTCAATCTGGTCCACCTCCAGGAAACTAATCATGCCTGAATTGCTGGAAGGAGTGTAATGATGCTAAACAGGGACAGGTATGTTGGCTTCTGTTGCCATCCATTTCCGCCATAGTACATAGTGTCACCTTTATGATAAAGCCAAATGATGCTGAAGGAACATCATCTCAATGATAAAAAGGAAGGGGCATTATTGAAGCCGTTTTCCTTGGCAAGTGACATAAAGATAATATTTAGTATTTGTTGCATCGAACTCTCCTAGCCAGCTGGTGTGTCTCTGTTAAGACTGCATCCATGCAGCTTGAGCTGGAACTTTTTTGTTCTCTGAGTCTATTACTTTGTCAATTTAGGGGATAACAGCCAAAGTGAAACACCTTGCAATTTGCACCTGTCTGCTCTAAGCATTCCATGTTAGATTACATGGAGAGCAAACTCTTTACTGCTAATGAGCATAAGACTTGGGTAGGGCTGAATGCAGTTTTGTTGAGGGGCTTTATAGGGTATTACAGTCTATTTTTTTCTTTTGCATATGATTTTATAGGGACCTCCCTATGCTTATTTTTTAGAGTCCTTAGAGTTAAAGAATATAATTTCTTAAAAATGTGGTTAAAGTTGCTCATTTTTTAAAGAAATTTTTAAACATCATGTGACTAAGAATCGAATTAAGCCTCATTTGCATCAGATGAGAAAGAAAAATGTAAATCCTAAATTATTCCCAAGTTGTTATAAGTATGAAATACCTATAGAAACATTCAATTTCTAAAATTGGCCAAAAAATACATAAATAAAAAGTGTTGGGACCTTTTTTCAGAAACATAACTAGTTTTGGAAATAATGTCAAGTGCCTGAAAGTAAACCAAAGTTCTCTGCTTATTAGTGCCTTTGAAAATTGAATTAACTGAATCAATAATAAAATTTCGAGTGGATGACTTCAAAGTTACTCATAGATGTAGATACATTTATTAAACTCATCATCATGTGAATCACAGAATAAATTCTCCACAAATGCAAAAATTATCAGCACATATGATCCTCTGCAACATTTACTAGAATTTCTATGCATATCCTTAGCTTTAATTCCTTTGAGGAACTTTATCAGTGGGTTATTATCTATTTTTAAAGAATTTAAGTTAAACTCATTGAGATGAAAAACTTTAATTATAGCTTATAGCATTTCTCCAACCTCATGCTTTTTTTAAATCATTATAATAATGTTTGGATAATTTGGCAACATGTCTTTGAAGACAATCCAAAATTTAGTAAACTATCTGCTAATCAAAGGTATCCATACTACAGTTGGCTTCCAAAAATTTCTCACACTGGCACTTCCTGCTGAAATAATAATGATATGATGATGGGTTCAATGACGTTGAGGTGGTCACAATGTGGTCCCACTAGTAATTACTATAGTTAATATGGTTGTTGGCCCACATCTTGCCTGACAGATAACGTTCCAGTTTGTCAGTGATGGACCCTTTCAGCATGGCTTTTGGAGTCCTGCCAGCCATTGCTGAGTCTGGTTAGGTCAAAGGGTTGAGCCATGTGTAATTCAGAACAGAGGAGGTCCCACGGTCACTCCACAAAAACAATCACACTACTTATTTCACTCTAGCCCTTGCCCAAAACTCACAAGCCTCACAGTTTCAGTGCAGTCAATCTAACTCTGCCCCTGGGCAATAAGCCACGTGAAAATATGTGGTGCTGTGTTTATAAATCTACTCCAAAATAGAAACAGTGGACAGGCACAATGAGGTCCTACTATGGATCATGGGAATCCTTAGAAATTCTGAAGGCACTTTTGTTTAAGTTCTATGGACTGTCTTTTGCTATGACATTGTCTGCTACACTCGTTAATCATCCTCTTTACCCGTGAGTGCTACAAAGGAGGCTAAATTTCTACTCACTTTTATACTTTCCCTCCACGGATAACATTATGAAAAATAAAGCTTAAAAGGCTGCTTTTAAAGTGAAAAAGTCAACGAGAGGGCTACTGTTATATCAATCTTACCTCTCTATCCATGTTCTCAGCTCCTTGCCCTTGGCTATGCACAGATTTAAATCAAGTTCCTCTGAAAAAGAAAAAAAATAATACTTGAAAACTAGAATAAATTCGTGCAAACATAAGATATATTAAGCAATTTGGGGTTGAAGAGCTAGTTACTATGCTGCTATTTAATGGTTCCCCAAAAATCTAAGCACACAGTGAATAGGAATTGATTCAGTATCTTGGTTTTATTATTGCTGTTCTTGTTTGTTTAGCCAGATACCAAATAAACTGAGAGTCAGTGAATATTCACAAAATGTTTTTAAAAGGTAATCTCTAGGAAAAATTTTGGCTCGATCTTGATATTCTAAAATTTCTGTTCTTATGCAAACAAGGCGACCAATTAGACTACATTAAAGTTATGATGAACCACTTGCTCTTGCGTGTTTTAGGTGGCTGTACTACACGTATCTTTTTAAACATTGGGATCCAGTTTGCAGCAGTCACAAACAGACGCTGTCTAATACAGTCAATGGTAAACATGTGTGCTTAAGGACCAAGCAAATTAAATGCTGAGGATTTTATCCAGCAAAGATAGGGAATGCACATATTTTAATAAAATAAAACATACTTTTAGAACTCTTAAAACTCCTTAGAGTCATGCAATAAAATATCAAGTTCTATCTGCAACCTCCTTCATTTGATATTATTTCAATTGATGAAAATACTATACTAGAATACGCTCTGGGGGAAGATGATTATAAAAATTGAAGTTTTAAAAAGTGAAAGTACGAGTATTTATTAAATATACACCAGAAGAGCTTTTAATTTTAAGGTTGGAATTTGCCCTTTTGAAGTGGTTATCAGTATTTGGCAAGTAGAAAAAAGTACATCATACATGAATGATACATGTGACACATTTTTTAAAAAATTCAGAGCTATATCAATCATAGTTCTTAAAAGTCACTTCATAAAGTACACATGAACCTTGGTATGGCTATCTATCAACATTGATAGATGAAATAATTTAGTCCTTCTAGTGTTAATTTTAAAACACTTAATTTTTGTGGGATAATATAGAATATTCAAAATTATAATGGTTACTTCCTAAAATAAGGGAAATACATGAAATATTATTTTTTAAAAAAATCAACATCAAAATGAGAAAATCTTAGCCAATTAACAGAAATTGAAATTTGACTTGCCTGTTTTTCCCACAGCCTGTGACTGAAGATTAATTCAAAATGTATATATTTCTGGGAATGTTTGTGGAGTGAAAATCTGTTTTACTTTGTTTCTTTGAATTTTGTGTCAATCTAATAGTTAATATCTGTCTTTAAGATGTTTGCAATTTGTAAAGTTGCTCATGTTATTGTCATCATAACTTTATTTTGTAGACATATATCCAATTGTACAAGCCAAAATACACAAGGTGCTTCTATTAACATAATATAATGCTCAGAAAACTTTCAATAAAGCAGACTACTTCTCGCCCTTCTCAGAAGTTCGCATTTTAAGCATCTTTCTGCACAAATATTCAGACTGTAATAAGACTCAGTACAATTGTGAAATAACATCCAAGTTCCTTAATTATCTCATAAAATATGTAGCTGAATCAAAAAAGTGGTTTGATAGAACCAAATAGTACATCATTTGAAAAGCAGCTCTCCCTAGAGGAGAAGTAAAGCCACAGGCTCACCTGTGTCATTATCAAAAGGTGTGGTCTAGTGTTCCTCCCTGCTTGGGAATGTCTGGGAGCTGGGATCAGGTATTATTTGCAAGAATCTCAGTATCTAAATTTCTATGAGATGGAATTTTGGGTTTGTAGTCAGATCCCTTACAATTGAGATACAACCTGCAGAACAGAGGTGATTTTAAAAAATTGACTCATCTTGAGCCAGAGAAAGAT